>CP137680.1:6656839-6685608 GCA_037976565.1 Mesocentrotus franciscanus | reverse complement strand
TGTATCTGGAATATTCTAGCAGTAAAAAGAAAATAATAATCTCCTAGCTGAATTTTCTAGAATTTTTTAAGGGTGTGCACACCACAAAATTATGTAGAAAAACTAAAGTTTGATATGTTACAGACTCTGTACACACAGAAAGTAGTCCATTCTACTTATGAAAAATAGAAAGCACTTTGAGCATTTCAGTGTCATAGGCATGCAGTTCTAGCTTCCTAAATCTTGACATTTCATCATGTACAATAATAATAATAATAATGATAATAATAGGTCTTCCTTACCCATCAGCCTCATCAGTATTAATACTGGGGGGTGTTTAAAGACTAAGATCGACTTTAAGTTGGACTTAAGTATGGCGGGCCATTCATGCCATTGGTTGCTATCCCCATTGGTCTCTAAATTATAATCTTTAGATAATATTTTTCCTTCAATAATGAACTATCAAAAATGTAAACTCTGTAGATTTGAGACCACGATTTGTACGTCCCTTGAAAGACAAATGCCAGTAAATGGTAAGAGCAAACAGTGGCATGAACGGCCTGTTATACTTAAGTCCAACTTAAAGTCAATCTTAGTCTTTGTGAAACACTCCCCAGGTCTCCCTGAAGGCCCTGCAATCACACTTAAATGCTTGTTTCTTCTTAACATTTAAAAAGAGCACATAAATGAATTGTGCTGTCATTGTGTTGAACTACAAAAAAAGAAGAAAAGCTATCAACATGTATGATTAACAAAATGTCTTGTGGAATCAGTTTTGTTATACCGCTACATGTAAATATACACAAGTTGACAAACTATGTAGCACCATACGGGTTAAACACATTATCATGGAAAGAAGACAATTAATTCCACCGTAATTCAGGTTGATAAACGTTAAAGCCTTCTAAAGGTCAGAAAATTCATTCCTCCCACGCCTTAAAGTTAACACCATGATAAACTGGAGATCTAGGCATTAGTGTCTAAGCCACTGTAGACATTAGATGGAGAAGAAAATGAAAATGAAATTCACTTTCAGATTGAAATGTAATGCATAGAAGACTAGTAAACAGGCTTTGGAGTGATTAGAATGGAAACTTGATAAGAAGACAGTTAAAGGAAAGTAATGATGGAGAAGGGACGAGAAGAATACATGTTAGCAGAATATTTTGATAAAAACAGTAATGACAGACAGAAGAGGGCATCTTGCTGTGAAAATCAAGAAAAAAAGATAGAGAGTAGATATGAAAGCTATGAAACTTCAAGACCCCACCCCCACCCCCACCCATCATCATCATCACCATCATCATCATCATCACCATCATTATCACCACCATCACCACCATCACCACCATTATAATCACCATCATCAGCATCACAGTCGCCATCACCATCATCACCATCATTATTATCACCACCATCACCACCATCATCACCACCATCACCATCCCCATCACCATCATCATCATCATCACTATCACCATCATCACCATTAACCATCATCATCAATCACCATCACCACCATCACCATCATTGTAGAGTGTCGTGGTCGAGTGGATACGTCCGGTCTGTCGATCACAAGGTCCGTGGTTCAAGTCCCGCAGCGGCACTAATGTCCTTTGGCAAGACATTGATCTACATTTGCCACACTCAACCCAGGTGATTTAAGTGGGTACCTGGCAGGAATTAATTCCTTGAAATGCTAGAGCGCTATAATGGCAGCTAGGCTAAAGCCTGGGTAATAATAAATGCGCCTGAATAGAATTTCTAGATAGACGGCGCAATAGAAATGCCTATTATTAATATTATTATTATTATCATCATCACCATCACTATCATCAATCACCATCATCATCACAAACATTTTCACTCACCTGGCTTTTGCAGCTTCAGTTTCTGCAGTTGCTTGGACTTCATCTCCAGCTGGAGTTTGGGAAGCGCAAAGATAGGATCTGCTTCATGTCTTAACGTTCCTCTTCTCTGACTGGGAAGGTCACCATATTGGAAGTACTGTTCAAATTCTGTCATGAAAACAATATAAACTTCATCGTGATTCAGTTTTCCATATTTTTAAATGCTTGTTGCTAAGCTACTTAACATCCCCTATCAAACATGTTATGCAGATTGGCAGTCTTCTGTGGAAATTACGATGGGTTCTGAGGAAACTGGTCATCACATGAAGGAAGTGGAATGTAAAGGAATGCATAATGCATAATTGTTGATGATTAACACAGATGAATGACAATTTTGTAATATTAAACCTAATCAAGGTACATTTAGAAGATGTATGCTATGGTTATAATTGTCTTTATGTAATACTACTTTTAGAAACATACATGTACCTCAAGAACTCAAAGACAAGCTCACCTTCTGGAGTACTGATAGAACTGACATACTGGAAGGCCTCCAGCATGGGACCAGTGAAGGGGAAATGGCTCTTGTCATTCTTGGAGACCCTGAGGATGGTAGCCAGCCAGCCCTGTTCCCTCTGGGTCTGGTTGTGGCCGAGGCTGAAGAGAAGGTCCTGTAAGACCAACGTGTCTTCTCCACCTGTGTGTTGAAGAGGAAGCAGAGGAGATCGTGAAAGGGGCATTGCAGATCTTAGAACCAGAATAGGACCAGATTACTGAATGAATTGCAATTAATTAAAAATGTTCCCTATAGTGATTCTGAATAGTTGTAAAGCCAAGCACTGAAGATGGGCACAAATTGATGAATGGGAAATGCATGTACAACTCAGAAAAACACATTCCACAGGTTTGACAATTCCTTGACTATGACTACACAACATATTTTTCATCTGTTTGTCATTTATATTCTGAAAAAATGATCTTATTACTTCCACAATAAAACTAAACTCTTGAAATATTGCAAGAATTGGTGTACACACTCTTCTGCAGGGTAAATAAAAATTGTGAGGTCTTGAAGGTCTCTAAATCAGTGAAACAGGCTGAAACACAACTGGCATTCACTCCGACAAAACACTTACAATGTTCTGAGGAAGGCACCTGCAGCGCTCCGTCTCAAACTCCACCTTGGGCTCCGCATGGTGAACAGCGCCCAGGAGTTGGAGCGGAAGTTGAGCCCATGGAAGCAAGCCAGGAGAGCCTGCCTTCCCTGCAGGGTGACCTGGCCTCCCAGACGCATGCCCTCTGGCCGGGGTTGGTTCTTGTGGGCCCTGTGGAAGGTCTGGATGAGGAAGTCAAAGACACTCTGCCAGTGCTGATGCTCCTTTGGTTCTTCCGCGGAATCTGTCTTGGAACCTTGAATATGGGGGTAAGAACAAGATAAATATGTGAGAAATCAAACATACATGTAGCAGCAGGTCAATATGTGCAAATCTAAGTCGATACAAGTCAAATCCAAGTCAAGTCAAGTCAAGTCACGGTCATCTCATCTGACATACATGTAACAAGCCATTCAGTCAAATGTTCAGTGCTGTCTGGTATTAAAAACAAAAGTTTGAATATTACCAGGAAATCTGAAAGTAAATTGTAAAATTGTAAAAAGTAAATGTCAGGGGAATACCTGTACCTCCAAAATGTCATTAGTCTCACCTTTATGCCCCCTTCCATCAACCTCATCAATCGGTGCCGTACTGATGGAGGCCTTGCGAGCAGCAGCCAGTTGACTCGCTGCCGTGGCGATGGGGTCCCAGGTGGACAGCATCCTCCTACTGGAGGCAAACTGCTGGGTGAAGAACTCCTCCAGACGGACGGCGATGCGGAGCATATCAGGGGTGGTAGAGCGACATATCATCAGCTGCATGGTATCCCAGGTGATGTTGGTGTTGGCGACGCTCTCAACGGTGTGGTACTTGACTCTGGGGAGGGAGGGAGGGGCACAAGGGGGTGACGATAATAATAATAGTAATGGAGTATCAGAGTGCTGGCATCATATACATGTACCATTGCGATGATCGGTATGTATAATGTGGCTTTCTTAGTTCACATTGTGAGGAAGAACATTCATGTACACGCTCATCTTTTAGAAATGCAAACTGACAAAAAACACTACAATCCCAGAACCTTTACATGCCACCAACAACTATATGGAACATTACTACCAAAAAAAATCTAAATATCTGGTATACTGAAGTTTGTAGTCTTAAGCCATTGTTTTGAGGAGTCTATGTCTCTGAAAGTAAATGTCTCTAGTGCTAATCCAAATTTAGGATCTGCATGTATCTGTCAGATTGGAACATGAAATGAAAAAGATGGATACACATCCGTAAAAACCTAACTTAACAAACAAACAAACAAACAAGAGTAACTTGCTTACTTTGGATCAGAATTGGCCCTGAATTTCCACTCGTCCTCACAGGCAATCTCCATCAAGGTGAGCCTAGCAAGGAGACTGCTGGATCCCATGTAATCGATCCTTGACTCCAGGCTGTCTAGCTGGAGCTGGAGATCATGGTGAGGCTCCTTGCCAGGGATCTTGACTTGACTACCTGGATGGAGAAAAGAAGTTGAGATTTTCTGTTGAACATTCAGATTTCACATTCCATACATTGAGAAAGGTCATGGTACAGCTCCTTGTTGAGGATCTGAATGTAATCACCAGGTTGGAGCTAATACCAAAGTATTTCTAATGACTAATTTTACAATTGTCACTAGAATAAGAGTTGAATACACCAAAATAAAGAATAATAAAAAGGAAGAAGTCAAAGCCTTGTCTTATCAGTTACAACTGACCTAAAGTCAAGATCAACTCAAATTTATTTTGATATAAATTAAAACTTTTAAGATGATATACAGTAGACTAAGATTGTAACTTTGCTGTCAATTTGAGGACTTCCAGATGATTTGGTTCAATCACGACTGTTAATAGCCGGCACCCCAACTTTCTAGTACAACTGCATTTGACATTAAGCTGAACAAATGAGAGGTCAAAATGTAAAGCTTCAGCAGTGTGGGTCCTGGGAGATGATTCACTAGTAATATTGAATTTTGGGGACAACTTTTAAATAACAATAAAGGGATTGGGACTTACTGGAAAACTTACTTTGGAACTAACAGAGATAAAAGAGATATAAAAGAGACGTTAAAATATAAAGGTTACACAGTGTGGCACAAACAGACAAAATCCATTGAAGAAGAAAAAATAATTGCTCGACAGAGAGATTGGAACTTACTGGTACAACTGAGTTTGGAGACCTCCAGGAGTCCACCAATGACCCCTCCTTTGGCCTCAAGGCTGGAGTTCTTCAGACCGGTGGTGATCTTGAAGATCCGATGTCCAGTACTATCAATGGTCAAGTGGGTCTGACAGCGAAGATCTTCAGTTGACCATCTATACAGATAAGAGTAACAGACAAAGGTACACGTTTAAATGCAACAGAAAGATACAACATGATGTGTCACCACTAAACCTGCACAAATTCACATTTTGCAGTTTCATTAAAATGGTACAAGTGATGTTTGGGAAGGAATTTTATAGTTTTAAACTGCATGTTTGTTTTTTTAAAGCTACAATGTGCAATATTTCTTTTGACTAACTTTTAGACTCAAATTTGTACTAGAAATATTTGAAATCATTCAGAATTTTGTAAGATATCATAAAGTTATTCTCATAAAGTACAGCTATCAGCAACATACAATCAATACAGTGTTTTTATACTTAGGTCTTTGACGTCATTGGTAATGTGTGGAAAAATACTTGCCCTACCGATAAAAAGTTATGTGAAACCTTAATAATAATGAAGACATTTATCTTAAGCACAAATCACATTTTGATGTAACAGCCCTATACATTTCCAAGGTGCTGTTGAACTTACAATGTGCTGCCCATGACATTGCTCATGTTCATGTGAGTGTCCACCTTGGTAAAGTTGATAGCCAGAAGAAGTACAGTCTTCCAGGAAGGACCAGAGACCAGCGACCCGAGCTGCTACAGGGGTCAGAGGTTGCTTGGGAATGGCTATGTTCTGATCCTGAGGGTTCTGATGATTGGCTGGTGGTCTCTTCCTTAGATAGTCTCTTTTCTATAAGGTTCAAAGAAAAAAAGAAGATCTTTTCATAAAAACAGTCAACTTGCTTAGGCATTACCCTATATAGAAAGAGGACATGTTTACAAAGACTTCATGGTTTTTCTATTTCCACTTTGATAGAATGTCACTGAAAACTTAGTTCAAAGGAACTTTTGATGACAGACATCCTTTTGTGATTTGCTAATTTCCCTTTACTCATTACTTAGGTATCATCCATTTGAAGTCTTAAACATTCAGCATAGATTTCGACTGGATTCTGTGAGAACTTCATTCTTCACAACTCCTTTTAAATTTAAATTTTAAAATGACACTCAGCACACTAATTTGTACACCATTGCAAAGAACATCCCCGAAACCAACTCTTGGGTGATTTTCATAAGGCGTTGTAGTGCATGTAGAAATTATTATTGGATTTTTATCAAATGTTTTAGAAAGGTTCATAGATATAATTGAGTAAGTGCTGGGCTACTGAAACTGCCCTAAAAGTGATTTTCTGAAAGTCTTTGCAATCCTACTCGCAGTATAAAAAAGGAGATCCCCACCTGTAACCATTCTCCTAAGATCAGGGCTACTCCTAGGAGGCGGAGTTCCATCCATCAGAGGAGTACCAGGCTGGGAGAGCATGGGCGAGGATGGACTCGGCAGCTGGGAGTAGATACTAAAGAGGCTAGGGGACGGAGGATTATAGGGAAACTTCTCCTTGCTCCCCTTTGAGCCAGGTGAGGCTGGAGAGGTAGAAGGGTTATCAGTGGTTGACGTGGACGGGCCTGTGGAAGAGGGCGTGCCGGTCCCGCTAGTGGCAGCAGAGTTTGGGGTGCGTTTGCGCTGGTAGCGACGAGGTGGGAGGTCGGTGAAGCTGTCATCCGAGTCAGTGGATGTATCACTGGAAAGGACTGGAAGAAAAAGTGAATAGAGGTACTGTATATGTTTGTTCCATGTTTTTTTCGTTTCTCTTTCTTGGTTATCTACTTAGCATGTTGAACTGAGGTCCTTGTCATAGCCCATAAAATTTCACACATTAAGATTACTGAAACCAGTAACACAAATAGAAAGAGAAAAACAAGCTGGGGTGGTATTCCTAAATCAAGCTCAATATCCCTTTAAAGGACAGACAGTTTGTCGAAACAAGCTCAATATCCCTTAAAGGGATTGGGTAACTTTGTCTCAGATTCTGAAACAAAATCCTGGATTTAGCTCATGCTGCAATGATAATTATAAACCTTTAGGTCAGTCAGGAACCCCATGACTTTTACAAGCCGATCGCCTGTCTGATTATCAAGATATTTATGATTGGAAATCGAAATTTAAAAATTTGTTTTCCTAACGGTTTTGATAACACTACAGTCTGTTGGAGAAAATGAGTATGGTAAAACCAGTCACTCAAAGAATCTTACTTTTTTGAGGCACTTCATGATCATTTTGAAGCGCAATTTTTTTAGGGCTTCAATATTACACCATATCACAGACACTGATAACAAGTAGGGCCATGCATCTCAGATTAAACATCGTTAAACGATGCCTTTAAAGGACGGACAGTTTGTCAAAACAATCTGAAGTAAGACACATCGTTGGTTTTAAAAATGACTGTGTTAAATGGATGGCTCATAAGGACATCTACCAAAACACCAATGACAAAGGCAAAGATTCCACTCTTAAGACAATCGAAATCCGTTCACTAAAATAAGAATCATGAAATATGTTTTCAGAATACAACTGTTGGAATAAATGAAAATGTCTTACTTATTGATGTGGCTTCATCCTCAGGGGTTGACATCTCATCATCCTGCTCCTCTTCTCCAAAGAAAAGTCTCTGAACGATGGACTTACGATACCATGCCTTGGGGAAGGCCAGTACCTCAGTAAGTCGCCGCATGTCATAGCGGAATGTTGCCGATCCCACATCACACATTACTGTTAAAGTTTGACAAATCAAAGAATGAATTGGACATAGATCAACTAAATTGAGCTTGATGGTCTGAAGTACATTGTACTACATCTTAAAGAATGCCAGTGCCTCAGTAAGGTTCAATAAATTAAAGAGTACTATAAACATAATGTCAACAAAAGCAGTTCAACAACAATTGGTTGAGTTACTGATGATAATATAATGATATTATCAATGAAAAACAGTCTTGGGTTTGGAAAGAACTAAGAAAGAGATACTCCAGAAATATAACTCACTTGAAAACTTGTTCAGAGTAGCTGCAGCTTTCGAGCCTGTCATGGTCGCAGATGACAAGGATGTGCTGTCTGATCTCAGAGACTCCCCCAACCTTCGACTCTCTTCCATTCCTGCAACCAACGTCTGTTCATTGGCAACGGTCGGTCTTAGCTTGTGCCGCTTCCTGGAGACGTTGACCCTGACAAAGGTGACCTCCAGAGAGGGCGTCCTTCCGCGTACTCCCGGATGATAGCTTGGATGTATCATCATGTGTATCAGCTATAGTGAAGGACACATATTCCACTATCATCATACCGAAATGGTTCATTACCTGCATGTTTCAGACCCCTATTTGATTCACTTTGGCTTTTACTGGGGTTCTAGAACCTAATAATTGGAAGTATCCATTTTGTATAATCATCTAAATGAATTATTAGAATTAAAGAGGGAAACAAGAAAAAATCAAATGTCACTGGTATACATGTTTACTTACAGAGGTATTTTTTTCTTTCCAGACGGGGTTATGGTTCTGACAATTTTAACAATTAGTGATATACATGTAGATGTAAATGTATGGTGTACGATAAATTTATGATTTCTTTAACTGAACTGTGTGTTGCTATTCAGCTTTATTCTTTCCATTCTTTCTTCAGCACCTAATGATTGGTGAAATCCCAATTCTAGCTGTTGTCTACAAGAACCGGTGGTTCCTATATCAAGCCTAAAGGAGTAAAAGAATTCAGTAATCAAGAGTCATTACAAAACACTAGCACTTACAAGATACACTAATGTTGGACAGCATCTCTTCCACCAGCTTGCCACCATCTCTCCTGAACTGACCACCCCATAGGGATGGAAAATCACCAGTGAGAAGTTGGAGAGGACGGCTGAGAGACTCATGTCAGCCTTGTTGGCTTCTTCCCGGATCTCATCGCCTGACAGGTGTCGGCTACGACATCGACTGAAGGACAGCTTGGAGGCTGAACATGAAATCAAAGATGATAATAAGCAATGGTCATGTGCCATGTGTACATGTGTCATATTGTATTGTGACAGAAGCAGTTTACAAGCTATTCTGAATAATTGATTTTGCAGTAAATAAGTATACTGTGCTTCTGGAATCATTAAAACTGTATTAAAGAGTAATTACAACAGAACATAAAGAGCAGCCTTCCCCTTCCCCTGACCCATACTAACCTGTCAAATGATCTCTTGCATCCTGGTAGCCTGTCCCGCTCCGGTTACCTCCCATCACATCTCCAAAACTCAAACCTTCTCCCTCCTTCAATCCTCTTCACCATCACCCCCTCCCCTCCTCTCCACTACCACTCTCCCCCTCCCCACTACCTCCCCCTCCCTCTGCAGCCCTTTCCTCACCTGAAAGATCATCCTTGGCATCCTGGAAGTCTGTCCCACTACGATCACCTCCGGTCACATCCCCTGAGAACCCAGATGTCTGCTGCCCACCTCTGGAAGAGAAGGCAAACTCAACGCAAGGGAGCTGAAGGAGGCATTCCACCTTGGAGGCGGGTAGGCAGCTCAGGTGGACCAGGGATGGATCCATGCAGACGTAGACTACCACATCCACAGGGAAGGTGGTGTAATCCAAGGAGGAAGATGACACCAAGGAGTTGGCTGATGCCTCAAGGTTGGAAGGGTTCACGTCAAGGTTTTCTACAAGAGACAGGAGGGATCACCTTCTTTGACATTTTCAAATTTTCATGCCTTTCACCTAAACCATTTTTGTCATTTATAATATTCGATGTTGCCTCAGGGACTACCACCCAATTACATAAATCTATAAAGAAGCAGCATGTCTACAAGTATACATGTACATGGGAGAAAAGATTAATTTGCTAGTCATGTAACTTATTTTATCTGCACTCATGTCGAAAATTCCTTTCTGTTATTCAGTAATGCACGAAGCATATCATACTACAGAAAACAATTATCTTCCTGACAATAATAGATGTCGAAGGGCAAATGAAAATACATTTATATATGAACTTTTTACAATTTTTTTTCAACTACTGAAATAAGCACATGACATGACCACTCGGCCTTTTTACTTTCCAGTTTCCTGAAAATATCCCCCAATGTATAAGAAGTTGAACACTAGTACAGTGTTATGCAAATCTTCTATACTAAACACTGTAGATAAAATGCTCGTTCAGATATAACGAAGCACACCCGGGCATTTTTTAAATTATGATGACGTAAAGTGTAATACGCTTCCCATTTCTGTATCATATAACACAAGAGTTCTGTGATCACGCCCAAATCCTTCGTTGCGTGTAGTTGCCATTCATTTACTTGTTAAAAAAAACACGGCAGCCTTTTTCTTTTGCGGATTTTTACTGCTCCATATCTGAACAAGCTCTAATCTGAAACTTGCAATTACTTGTATTGTCTTCAAGATCTCATTAGAAGTATTGGACGAGCAATATATTTCATACCTGATGATGGGCTGGTGAGCAGCATACCAATGTTGGATGGAATCGTCTCCAGGGCTTGCTCCAGGAAATCAAGAAGACTGGTTGTCACAACAATTTCCTAAATAAAACAATTACAACAACTAAAAGGTGTGTCTTGAGGGTTGATTTTTGATGAACAATGTTTACTGTGAAATGAAATCAAGAAGTAGAATCCTGACTTTTTGTGCACATAATGAAGTGTTAAAGGCAGTGTGGGCATTACCCAAATAATATGTTTGATTCTACAGTACATGTGTGCAGTGTGTTTTTGTGATTACCAGAACTCAAGGTAAACTTTAACCCCTTCTGTAGTGCAGGCAGCAAATCTTGCCCAAGAATTCTAGAGTTCAACAAAGAGGGCCAATAATTTTCTACCTGAGACAAAAACAAGTAGCTAATTGTTAAGTTATTCCCAATGGAAGGCTTTTATTGCTGATTATGTTTAACATACAGTTAGAAAAAAGCATTATAAGTGAGAATTTAACTTAGGAAAGCTTATTTAAAATAAGTCTTCAAAACTTCATGGCAAACAAGGGCTTTTGAATTTGATGTAAGGGTGGACCAAATAAATACTAACCTCAGCTGGGGTGAGTAGCCTCGCCCAACAGAACAAGCAGCCCCTCCTGGCTCCATTCTTCTTCTCCACCCCTCCTCCTCCTACTCCTCCTTCAGATGTTGAGAGGTTCTGACGAGGGGAGGACTGCATGGAGGTACTTGTTGTATCAGCGTTGGAATCTTGCTTGTTCTCTGGCTCTGACTGGTATTCAACCTGTGAGAAGAGTGAAATTATCACAATACATTGCATGCCTTGAATGTTTTCTGTTTGAGGGGCAGCGAACGTGGAAGTCAGAGGGGCATAAAACTTTCACAACACATCATGAAAGCTGATATTGTTGGTAGACCTACATTAACACTTTTTAATCTTCAAAAATCCTAACCCTAAATTTTTCTCAAACTTGACCAAAAGAGAATATAAAGCCCTTTGGTGTACATCACAAAGGAATCAGTTAATAAGCCATTGAGAATTACAGAATCTACTACATGTATAATAACACAGTCTTCCCAGATAAAGTATAATCGCTTTTATCATTTTGTACAGAATATTCATACCATCTGCAGAAAGTCAGAAGGGTTAACTCGGAGCGGGACATGCTACCAGGATGCAAGAGATCATGCCGTTCTGGTGTTGTACTATGTATGGTACTTGGAATGATCAACCCTTTACATGATTTCAGAAGCTTGAATGACATACCTTTACATCCACTGCTGGTAGGTTGAAGAGGGCACGCCCCTGAGATGTCAACATAGAGGGCAGTATGCCACTTTTAAGTTTTATTCCTGAGGTGGATGAGGATGAAGCAGAGGAGAGTTGGGATTTCACTCCAGGCTTGCGTGATGGAGACGATTCTGTGGAATTCCAGGGCCTGCGGGATTCTTGCTTCATTGCACTTTGTGAGGAGACAGAAAGGAAGAGAGAAGGCAGAAGAGAATATCACAAATGTATAATGATGCACTTTGGGCACGGTACATTTCATTTAGAAGCATCGGGTGGGGATAAAGAATTTTCAACTTTCCGTCAAGAATTATCTTTTGTGATCCATGTAAAGTATATGTACTATTAAATAGTGTACTTCACATACCATTCACTGTTCTTTCACAAATAAATTATGTAATACATGTAGATCAATTTCTCATTAAACGACTGGCAGGTCTTACATCGTGCATGTATCATGTCAAGACTACTAACAGACCCCTGCCTTGAGAAATACTTGATACATATCTCAATATAAAGGTTTCCTCTGAACTAAAGAAAGACAAAATGGAATAAGCTCATTGGCTGCACAGCAAATTTGTAAATGCAAAACAGCAGCTCGATCAAAAGCAGGTACATTGTGGCATGATGCTAATCAGGGCCCTCTATACAATTAGAAATATGTTCAAGTGAAGCACTGAAGAGATGCTTACTCTGGTAACAGATGATCATTGGGTCCCACAGGTGGCCCAGGCCTGTGACAGTGCAGGGTAAGCTTGCCACTGTCTATGAAGATGCTCACATCCAGGTGAAGCTGAAGCTCCGGTTCGGGTGCAACGGACCTGGCAGGAGAAGTGGCAGAGCTGGCGTGTTCCCTGGCTGCACTAGATCGACTCAGGACTGCAGAGGGCGCTGCTCCTTCTTTACCACGTAGTGTGCTAGAGAGGCTAGGGTTTCAAAGTTTGGATGAGCAAATTAAATAGAACCTCTGTATCGATCAGTGTGGACAACAGCATTTATGAAATTGATTAGCATTGCTGAAGATCAGGTTTGAATGTACCTCCATACAGGATGAGACGTTCCTAAGCCACCATGAGATCAATAAATGTATTTTAATACATTAGCTCCTGTATAAAGGATGAGACCAGAATTGTTATCCTCCTTTTGTCACCTTGAATAATACCTTGTGAGGCAGATGGCTTGAATGCGTTACAGACTTAAAAACGCCTTTTTCTTGTAAGTATCATTCAATAAGACATTCAATGGACATTCTTCTACTTTTTTATTTGGTTAGGAACATCCAAAAGTGATGAGTTCGATATCATTTTAAAGCTTAGAATCTCAATTTTATAGAATCAGACCTAAATTTAAACAAAATCTGGGGAATTTTTGGTGGTTTTGTGATGTCTGGTCACAAATATGACTGTCATCGTTTATAAGATTAAAATGATCATTTCTAAAGGATGTCACACTAACAGACTACTGTAACCTATGGAACATGGATACAGAACTATGGAACAGTGTTCAGAACATAGTCAATATCCCTTGATGTTTCCACGTATCCATTTGACAATGTAGGTATAGAGGATTTCTCACCTTCCGTCCATGTCATCAAATGCGGACTGTCCACTGTACTTCTCTTTCTCTTCCTCTTCTTCCTCCTCCTCTTCTTCTTCTGTGTCACTACCGTCAAGGTTCCTGGACAAGGGCGTGGAATGCAGCGTCAGGCGCCTACGAATGCTCTTCCTACTCTGTCGAATCTCCTCCTGTATCAGAAGCACCAATGACAATGTTAATCAGTACAGTAAATGTATAAAGCAATCAAACTCACCCTCTTAGAAATTAAATGAATGAACTATACCATCTTGCTACACATTAAATTACTGTTCACACTACACGTATGTTTTATCATTGCATTTCGCTCTATGATGAACACAGTAAAAGTGACTACGTGTATGACCCCATTTTTACCACAAATTTACGTAGATTAGGAGGTTCTTTTAAGTGGCCACATATCATATAATAAGTATGAGCAATGGATGTACTGAAATAAGTTTTTTTTTACATAGCTTCTATTGCCTGCCATATGTTGTGTACACAAACGATCTCAATGCGGGTGCATCTTATTCACCCAAAGCAAAATGGGACGATGTGCACAATAACAAGGAATCATTCAGCAGAGTGAACAATGGTAAGACATGCTTGTAAAAACCGAACTCTTGGTGCGACTCACCTGTATTCTAGTGGGATCACCAATGGTAGCGTTGAGGTCCAACGGGGCCATACCCGACTCCAGACCCAGCCCTAGGCGAGACATAGCCCCCTGCCGGAGATCGGTCCCCCAGCCCATGGGGGTGGCTTCGGGTGTGGTCGGTGAGGGGGTGTGGAGGGGAAGGACAAAGGACACCCTGGATGGGGGGTCGGGGTACAGGGTAGAGCGGGTGTTCTTTGGTGTCTTCATGGAGGAGGGCGTGTCGTAGAGGTTGTGTTGGTGCTGGTAGTCACTGTCATAGGGCGTCATGGGAAACCTAAAAAGTGTAAGGACAGTTTGGAAAAGTTACAAAGTTACGAAGACACTATATATGTCTACATGTACACAAATTGCATTATGTACAATGATTATCACAGTATGTAGCACTTTTTACAAAACAGGAAATCATGTATGTGTATGATTTAATGCAAATCCCTAAAAGGAAATTTAAAAAAAAGACTTAATAGCCATTCTTTGCATTAGCACTTACAGGGTACATGTAGGAATAACAAATGGTCTCTTTCTCGCTGACAACCAATGTACATGTACAGTTCAGGTTGGCAGGATGTACAGTTCAGGTTGGCAGGATAAACATGTTTTGTTAGATTTCTTTAATATTACTTGAAAATTATCAAGATACTCATGATTCTATCCTACTTTATTCTTTACAGTACTTCAGTACTAAAGAAAATTATTCTGGTCATGATCGATATTCCCTTTTGTTTCCCTATAATATACAAATAATTCATGTTTGCGAGTCTATTAGTGAATGTGCACTGCACGCAGGTTGAGTCACAATCGGATAATGAACCAGCTTTGTTGAGTTCATTATCCGACGCATTGTGACTTAACTGAGTGCAGTGAACATCACTAATGCACAAGCTTCAAAACATTAATTATATGTTTTATAAAACGGTTCTACAATATGAGTATAAAGATGATACACAAGTAAGAAACCTGATCAAAATGCGAATAGCCGCACAGTCATGAAAGCCCCCATTTGTTTTCAATGACATCATAGTACAATAATAGCGCAGCCAAACATGTTAATGCACATCTCAGAGTGCGCATCAATTTCTTTGCTATCTGATACTACGTGCATCCCATTAGGTCTTAAATTTGTTAATGCTAGAGATAGTACGCGCACCTCAACCGTGCATTATCACTTTTAGCCATCATGGTTTATCCCTTTTTGATGGCAACTATTTTTGCGCAGTAGGTGAGGTAGGAAACAAATAACACATGTTTTTAGCTTGTGCATGAAAGTGATATTCACTGCACTTGGTCAAGTCACTATGAGACGGAAAATGAACTCGACAAGTCATGTTCATTTTCTTATTGTGACTTGACCCGCATGCATTATTCTCTATAATGATGATGCACGGTCATGTGGTGTCATTTAACCAATCAGATTCCCTACAGTCCTCAACCCGTTTTATAATTCATAATATCAAATGCACTCATAGTTGATGAAAAAATTAAAACAATAACTTCTTCCTGTGTCATAGTGTAATTTTTTTAACCGATTTGTTACTCACGTTGACTGTCTGACGTAGGATGCATGTCTTTCTTTCTGAGTCCGACCGAGGGCACCACTACCCTGAGGCTTCACGCTCTTCCTACGGGAGGGCTTGTCTCGGCCTGACACCTACATAACAAACAAGTTTTGTTTTTTTACATTTTGGCCCTTGCACAAGTTTTGAAGTTTTCACCGTGCAAATCCCTGCAACGCCCTGTAACATTAGCATTACTATACATAACATACACGACATACAATGTACAAACATTATGTATTCATGCAAAATAACTCCAAAATATACATTACATGTACAGTCAAACCTGTCTATAGCGACCGCCAAAGGGAAACACAAAAAGTGGCCTTTGTAGACAGGTGGTCTTTGCAGACAGGTTCCTTTAGTACATGTTTCGATGAGAAACCATTTTCAAGGGAAACCAAAAATGTGGTCTTTGTAGACAGGTGGTCACTAAAGCAGGTTTGACTGTATATCCATAAAACTGGAATGTCCAGTAGGTTTGATGATATTAGTATATCATCAATGTAAACTTACCTTCATGCCCTGAGCCTTGAGTTTCTTCCTGATGTCTCTTCTGAAATCCTTGAAGACGGCTGTCTCCATCTGTCTCAGTTTATCAGCTTCCTCTGCAATGGTGCCACTTTTGGCACCCAATGTCCTGGAGGTTACAGAGAGAGAGAGGAAAAAAGTTGTATTTGGTGCTCACACCTTTACATTACATTGCAGCCAGCTTGAAGATAAGCTTATCTCTTTTTACACTTGTAGATATCCAACATTTGTTCTGGGCTCTATTCATAAAAATTAGCGGGTTACAGCTTTATAGTCTGTGATTGGATTTAAGTTTCGGGTCAGGGTTACTGTTAGGCATACTTTACATGAAGGTCCAGAATCGATAGTAATCCTACATTTGCTTCAGCGACAATTGTTCCAGGCTTAATTTTGTAAATAGTATATGGTTACGGTGAGGGTTGTAATTGTGTATTAGGCTAGGTTTAGGGATTGCATTGGGTCCCCTGCTAAAGATAAGAATTCCTTTAGAAATGGATATTGACTGCAGAGCACTTATCACAGGAGCAAGTGTCATAAAACTGGATACCGTAGATAGAGAAATCCATTGGTCTTAGAAAATTGTTGACAAAACATGTGTCATCAAATCATTCAATTTTCTCACCTGAGATCACTGACGACCTTGGCCTGTTCATTGATCTCCTGCATTATGGCCTTTGACTTACTTTTCTCATCGTTAGGGTCAACCTTCAGCGATGTTGGTCTCTTTAGAGGAGTCACTTCCTATGGGAAAGAAAGGATTGCATTTATGCCTGTCTTGGTTCTTTGAAGTGTATCAATCACCTCAAAAAATTATTTATGTACAGCTAGAATGTATAAAATCAACCTAAAAACTTTACCCAGCATTCTAAGGGCCAACAGATAAGGAGCATGAAGAAAATAATGAATAGCATAAAACCGGCGTGCACGGAACTTGGGTTCTGCTCATTCATGCGTGTGACAAGAATTGCTTGACCAGAGGGATAAACTCTGTTTTATCTTGTAAGAACAGCTGTTCATGAAGAGTTTTCATGTTGCTATCATTGTATTTTTCCAGAATGAAATATAAAGGTGAGATGCATGTAGCTCCCATATTAAAGGGGTTCTTCTCACCTATTGTTTGAGGGCCATAAGAGTATAAATTGCATCTAAGAATATAAGTTAACGCTCTTCAGGTTTTCAGCAGACATTGTTTGGGCCTTTAATTGAAAATATTATAATTGTTAAAAACGTACAACTTTCCTCTATCCTTTGCCACTTACTTGATCAGATAGGACATCAGTTGAGCTGACCTCCTGCTGTTCATTGACCGATGTCAGGTCAGCGATGTCATCGTCAGCGCCGGTCAAAGAGGTCAGGGTGTTGGCCAAAGCGGTCAGTTGATGACCGACAGAGGGATCGAACTGGACGTCGATGCCTTCCATTCGCCACTTGAAGTTCAGCCTCCACTGACCAATGGTCATACGGTGCAAATCTTTAGCTGGAATAAAGACGTCAATTCATATAAGTATATTCAGCAAGTGTGAACATGCGTGTACTTAATCTAAAGGTAACTTTATGCTTGTCTCTCTTAATGAAGGCGAGGTAAAGAGATACGTGTCCATATCATTACTGTTATCAGTTGAGTTACACAACAACACCTATCATAAGTCATAATCAAACTCATTTCTTTCTTTCTTGAATCGCTATATATAAATAAATTTCACAACTGTCAATTTTCCTAGGCTGCTAAACATTGCAACTGCCATGAAATTGAAACACAATTCCTGACATACGATGCATGCAAAAGTTCCAGTACATCTAAAGTTTTTAAAGTTTCAATAATTCAGTACGATAGAACATTTTGGAACTCACCCTGGTTGCTGTTTGCGCTTGAGCAGACTTCATAGGTTCCTTGTGGAATGACACCTGGAAATAAAAGTAACATACATGTACATTGAATAATCTAATACAAGACAGTTTGGTAAATGTTTGAAGTTCTGTATGTAACATGTAACATAACATGCACTATACGAACAGAACAGGCATGAGATATCTCTACAATCATTACACTCATTGCTCCTACTTCAATACCCATTTGGGGGAGAAAAAAAGGTAACAATTACATGTACATGTAGCTAAGGATATCTGGAGAGATAACAAAAATATAATACGGGTACTTCATATAGCAAATAATATGCTATATGTGGTTCTAAATCTTTTGTTTTAGCCCACAACCAAACAAGAATCATGAACAAGGAGACTAATGCAAATAATTCTTAGCCGTTTATGAGTCAATATGAGTATATGTGTAAAATGGTTACTGTAACTCTTAAGTTAACCCTTTGTACATCAACATGAAATCCTTATTTATTTTTAAAGGGCTTCTATAGACAGGTAATCTGGAGCAGTGTTGATAGGAGTACGGTTATGACTTACAGGAGTTCATGATGTGATCATAGGAGGAAGGTCTCCAGTCATCCATGGCCATCTGGAAGTCCTCAGTGAACCTGAGGCAGATGGTATGAAAGGAGCCTTTGGTCGCCAGGGAATTACTGTAGCAAGCACTGATCAAGGAACTCTCTAGGGTCAGCACCAACGCAGAGTGGCAGTCCATGTCGGGTCTCGTCCCGCTTACTCCAAGGTTCTGCAAGAAGCGATAAGCCAAAGGTTAAATGTTATATATGGCTGTAAAAGTGAATAACACTTAAGAATTTAAGATTGGCATTGTGATATGACAATACATTTACTGTATAGCTTAAAGCTATACAGTAAATGTGCCATCCATTCACATGGCTATAGAATTGCAGAACACTTACATGTGTATGTATGTCATCTTACCTGGACTGAGGGTAGGATTGGAATGCAGATGCCCAACTCTTGCACAGTCAGCTGCAAGAAGAGGGTGGAATCTGCCCCCTCTTGGTTCCTGATGAGGGGTAACATGGGGGCATCATTGACCACGCCCTGGAGGTGTTCATCCTGAGCCATGGTCTTCCATTGCTCCACCCATTGGTCATAGGAGGAGGTGTAGCTCAGCCATAGGAGCACAGCTGAGATGGGGATTGAAACAGTACATATTGTGTAAATGGGACCACAGCACAATATCTACAGCTGGTGACTCCATGGTGCAAATACATGTATGCATTAATACATAAAGGATAACAGTGCCATAGGAAAACAGTTTAATATGGAGCACAGACTGAGATTTGGCTTTTTATAAGAACCTGAATACTAAAAATATTCTTTACCAGAATCATTTTCTTGAAGTATGAACTTATTTCTCATTGGCCATAAAATGTACATGTAGATAGAAAGAGAGAAATTTCTCTCAGTGTATTATCTTCCGATTTAACTTTTTGTCAATGCTTACTTTTATTTAGTGCCGTCTTCAGTCAAACATATGGACATTTAGCTTCTACACAAAGTGATTCTATTAATCAATTCCAATTTTTGTATTAACTTTGTTTTTGTACTGCAATTCCAATACATGTAGTTATTCTCTGTTTAAGTATCAAGGAAAGAAAAAAATTGAGTGATTGAATGAAGTATCTGTCAAATGATCTACATCAATCTGAATGTCAAGTCTTACCTCTATCAGCTGCACTGGATTGTACGAAGAGGGTGGGTCTGTTGAGTGTGATGAGAAGTGTGTCCTTCCCCTCAGTCAGGTCATCATTTATCTCCTGTTTTACAGGTAAGAACAGGTGTACAAGTATGTCAAGAGTAAATCTGGAATATTCCAGGGCCCTTTTCAACATCCCTTACTTTGCAACAATAACATTAGATGACATCTATCGGCATGTTTTACCATGTTGTGCACTTTTCAGGAAAGTGGAATAGAGCAGATAATGACATTCCTTCTATACCCCCCCCCCCTCCAGATGTTAGCAATTACTTATTTCAAAATAAGGCAAACACAGTATAAATACTAGGTAGGTATGTTTGTAAACAAAGGACACACAGACAGCATGAATGCATCAGATGCATACCTTGACAGTATTCCTGAGTCCTATCTTGGTCTTGAAGTAGGCCATTTCATGGAATTCTGGTTCTGCTTCAATGAAGACTGGGTTCTTGACCAGGGTGCCCAGGCTTAGGTTGAACTCGATGAGAGCCTTGGCAAACATCCGCATCCCATGACCGGGATTGACTAGATAAGAGAAAAAGGGGAAAGATAAGCATCCTGGAATATACGCAATTGATTATACATGTGTATATCATTTTTAATTTAAAAGGGATTAGTTACTATGGCAACTTACATGAAAGATGGGTATATTCACTTTGCACCCTATTTAAAAACTTGGCATAGGATATAAAAAGCAACCAATAATACAAAAAGTAATAATGTAAGAGATTTTAGAATAATGTACGTTTGCCTTAGAGAAGCCTTCAATAATCTAGCTTTCTGCACAGCACAAATCAATATGTAATTTTGCATTGTGAGCAACAATGTTAGCAGTCTATACATACATGTACATGTATTAGGAGTGCAAGGCCCTGGGTTACACGCATATAAGGTCATGATATTTTGAGATAACAAAAGCCCAAGCAAACACTAAAGCTGGACATTATATTTCACACTGAAAATATTAATCAGAACTAGATGGAACTTCAACTGCGCGCAGTCGAAAATGATGCCTCCGCCATAGAGCAATTTTACAAACCAAAATGGAAGCAATTTTTAAAATTCAAGTTTGATTGTAATCCATCTGTTGGTTCTAATGATAACGCGATCACAAGCTATTTTGAGATACATAATGAGCCCTGTGACCTTTGACCTCGTGACCCCAAATCTAATCAGTTCATTGACTCTGCAAGATACATACATGACCCAAGTTTGGCGGTAATCCATCAATCGGTTCTTGAGATAACGTGATCACAAGCTATTTTGCATACATAATGAGCCCTGTGACCTTAGACCTTTGACCTCGTGACCCCAAAATCTAATCAGTTCATTGACTCTGCAAGATACATACATGACCCAAGTTTGGCGGTAATCCATCAATCGGTTCTTGAGATAAAGTGATCACGAGCTATTTTTGCATACATAATGAGCCCTGTGACCTTTGACCTCGTGACCCCAAAATCTAATCAGTTCATTAGCTCTGCAAGATACATACATGACCCAAGTTTGGCGGTAATCCATCAATCGGTTCTTGAGATAACGCGATCACGAGCTATTTTTGCATACATAATGAGCCCTGTGACCTTTGACCTTTGACCTCGTGACCCCAAAATCTAATCAGTTCATTAGCTCTGCAAGATACATACATGACCCAAGTTTGGCGGTAATCCATCAATCGGTTCTTGAGATAACGCGATCACGAGCTATTTTTGCATACATAATGGGCCCTGTGACCTTTGACCTTGGACCTCGTGACCCCAAAATCTAATCACTTCATTAGCTCTGCAAGATACATACATGACCCGAGTTTGGCGGTAATCCATCAATTGGTTCTTGAGATAACGCGATCACGAGCTATTTTTGCATACATAATGGGCCCTGTGACCTTTGACCTTGGACCTCGTGACCCCAAAATCTAATCACTTCATTAGCTCTGCAAGATACATACATGACCCGAGTTTGGCGGTAATCCATCAATTGGTTCTTGAGATAACGCGATCACGAACGGGACGACGACGCACGTACGTACGTACGTCATACGGACGGACGGACAACCCGAAAACATAATGCCTCCGGCCACGTTGTAGCGGAGGCATAAAAATTAAAGAAGAGAGTAAGGAAGACATACCATCCTCTTCACAAGAATCTGTCTCTGTATGAGGTCTGTTAGAGAACTCAAGCTCTACCACTCCTGTCTCAAACCTGACTGCACTGGCAGTGGGGCTGGTGGCCGTCACTTGGATACCCTAGCGACACAGACATTAAGAAGAATGTGGAGAAACACAATGGTGGAGGATTAGATATTTCCATATTCATGAATAACAAATGTGAACGAGTGCATTCTCAGTTATCTGCTGCCTATGATGTCTATGGAAAGCAAACAATTTGTGCCCTCTCTCTCTCTCTCTCTCTCTCTGTTTCCTTTCTTGTAACTTCATTGTCGTATTGCGAATCCCTCATCTCTTATTATCATCTACATCCCTTCTCTTTCTCTGTATCTCGCTCTCTCTCTCTCTCTCTCAACATTTCCATTCTATTATTTACTCTCCCGCCTCCCTCCTCTATACAGTATCTCCCATTATAGAATGACCAAATAATACCACACACATGTACATGCAGGCCTACTTCTTCTCACAGTATGGTCAAAGTAATCCTCAGTGACTACCTGAAGAAGGATAATCTCACCTCCAATCTGACTTGCATGCTGTATGTAAGTCTCTCTACTGTAGGGGTAGATGGTGGGAGCTTGGTCTTTGATGACTCTGAGACAGGCCAATGAGTCTGCTGTATACCTCTCACCATGTTGTTCAATTCCTAGAGAGGAAAATATAAGTTTATTTATAAACAGTTTTATCCTTACGCTTCATTTGGTACACCTTAAAAAAAATGTTAAAAGAATTATTATTTTATTAACTATTTTAGGGATACTCAGAATGCGCTTCCCTCCTCCTTTTCCACACAAAGAAAGAAGAGGAACGGTCCATCATTTTGAATACATAATGTGGATATTAACGTTAGGCCAGTGATTGCAAAAAAAGAAAAAAGAACCCAACGAATGAATCAAAGTTAAAAATGAATTACAAGCCAAAATGGCATTAACAATCACTGTCAAACTTCATGTAAGTGTACAAACATTTTAACACCTGAGAATTTCAGAGAAAAATTGTACTTGTGTCATGAAAAACACAGTTTGTCAAACACTTCGATCAGACCGGACTACTTACATCTGGGGACCGACCTGTCAAACATCGCAATCCAAAGACGTGACTCAGTTACAAATTGGCGTCTGTCAGAGTTGGTTTATAGGCAAAGACAGAGGGCTGACCATCCCTTTTTATCATACTTGTAGCTCGTTTCCTCATCATTCATCTCTACAAATACAGTGTTCTACGGCACCAAACTTCAAAATCTAGGGCTTTCAAAATTAAAAATTTTCTTTCTCTGAAAATTAAAATGCTCTGTGCAAAATACTGTATTTCAGGAGTTGAAACTGCCTTCAGCACTGTAAGGTTTAAGGACCTTCTGTGGGAAAGCCGACGACACTAATCATACCTTGAGAATGACTTTCTGAACAGTGATAAGATGATTGACAAGATCGGGCGAGAGGGTGTGCTGGAAGGCTTGTATCTCCGTCACAGCCTCTAGAATATTGTTGCTACCCTGTCTAGAGCTGGCTGTGGTGGTGGTGGTCGAACTGCTCTCATTCTGAGCATCGTACAGGCCGTAGCGACCTTTGAAATGGATCCCGGGGAAGGTGATCTTGGCAGGGGCACCAAACTCTGCAGCAGGCACCTAGTTTATAAGGCAATTATAGTTTTATGTCATTCTGAGGCATACTGTCCACCCGTCATTCTGAATGGCTGATCTTGTCAGTAAGAGTGATTCAATGATCTACATGTATTAAAGATTGTGTTATCAAGACAATATCAATTAAAACCTTGGTGAATATCACAATGGTTATGCAATGATTTTAAGAAAATGTTAGGAATTGAACATGTTATTTTATGTGGGGAAACATTGTCCCAAATCCTTCTGAACTTGTGCAAATGAATTTTTGAATAATACATAATGGAGCAACATTACAAAAACCTTACTGAAAATAAAAATGCTAAAGCCAGCATACTCCTTTGCATCTCAAGGTCGATGGTAGCAAATAAATTATCAAAGTGCACACTTATCTTAAAAAACAGCTTCATTGTAAAAAAGAAAAACTTTAATCATAAGACAAAAACACAGCCATGCAAACTAATTGCCAAAGCTGAACCCAACCGAATACTACAGTGTATATAGAAAGGATCTTACTGTAGAGATAAACTTGAATGAATGTTCTGTGACATCAGCTGCAAATGTTCCTTCTTCACCCCATGATGCAGTCCCTGAGGTACCATCGATCTGAGTCAACAAAGAGAGAGTAAACCATACATTGAATTGAAGATAATCTTGTATTCTGGTAAGGACGGATAGATCACAGGATACAAACAAAATGGAAATGGAAAAACGAAAGTCAAGGCATGGATTTGGAAATTATATTGGATGGAAGCTAATCTGCTTATTATGCAAATTATAATCATGACATTGGTTCAAAATATGTCCATCATGTCTGACCTAATAAAGAATTGGTTTTAACACCAGACTTGTCTCACTGGTTCCTTAAATCCAACTTTATATAAATTATAATCTCTCTATTGTTGAAGCTTATAAGTGCATTTTTATACATTTAATACCTTAATCTTTTTCAAAGACCTTGAAACAACAACGACAAATATTTCCTACCGTATACTGCGCCTGTAACTGTGGAAGAACTGATGCTTGGAGAACCACCGTCTTCACCCTAGTGACTCCATTCAACGTCCATCTTGCCTCCGCCCTGCCCGGTGGCCACGTCTCATCCATCTTGCTTCCCGACAGACTGGGCTTAGAGGGCGCCGCAGCTATTACAACCTCTTCCTGGGTTGATCTGATTCAAGTTAATAAGAATAATCCAAATCATTACATCGCAAATTGGGATGTACAACAAACTTCCGTTTCTTGAGTCTGAGGTTCATGTATGCATAAAAATGTTAGGTATAGATTCAGAGATTTTCAAGTGTCAATTAGTGTTCCAACATTTGTTCCAGGCATTATTTTATCTAAAATATGTAAGGCTAAAGCTTGTGTTGTAATAAGGTTTGGTTTATGTTTATAGGTTTAGGGTTAGGATGATGGTCAGGTCAAGGGTTGGGTCTAGGGCTGAAGGACGGAATAAAGTTGGTGCTAGAAATTGACCCCACAGCCATTAGCTAAGGCATTTGTCAACCAATCTCTATAAGACATCAATTTAGAGTAACTTATGGTAAACATACAATTAGGGTTATGTATATTACATTTACTGACATATACATGTATTTCAAAAAGAATATAATCAGTTACAGTATATGTGTGTATAATGGTTTGCTTTGTTACGATTTTATCCAACAATTCTGACCTGTAGCTCTTCTGAGTCTGTTTGAGCTGCTGTATCCGCTGCGCTAGTTTCTTGCTGCTCCTTGACACCACGGCACTGAGTACGGACAGGTTCATAGGGACGGTCAGGTTGATCATGTCCACTCCAGTGGCCAGAGACACCTGGTTCTGATGGTCTAGGCTACCCGATAGGGAGATGGTGGACTGAGGCTTGTCAATGGTCAAGCTGGCAATGGTGCTGTAGTGGGATAAACAATGATGGTTTTGATGTGCGTGACAATACTGATGATGAAAAAAAACTGACAATAATAGACTAGAGTGTACCAATAACAATGCTGATAGTACCATAACAACTAACTATTCTATCACACAAAAATGGGATATGGTGCACTGGTTATAGCTGGAAAACTGTCATCACTTGACCCATTCCTACTGTACCCAGTTGATCCCTGTATTAAGCCCAAGGGGATGAGAGAATTCAGTATTAAACTGGTTTAAACATATTCAAATATGGATTCGTATTAGGTAACCCATTTCTTCACCTGGGTTATGAGAGGATGATCAACTACATTCAATATGATGGTTACAGATCATATATATGTGAAACTTGGCTTGTTGTAAGACCCCTCCACAAATATACAGTACTCACTAGAAATCCTTCTTGGCCTTCTCGGATAGTTCTAGTGTGACTGCCGTTGTCTGAAGTGATGCTCCAATTGAGGGGAATTTCCTCCACAAGGCAGCTGGTACATAGCCTGTACAATGAACACAGTTGGTAGATTAATATTATGATTTCAGAACCATTATCAGATTAATTTGTTCATTTTCTCCAGAAAAAATCAACAGGTTTCATGTTCTCTCATAGAATAAAACTTATAAACGTGTATTCACTACTGACAAAATGACCTACATGTATTTGCAAATACTTCCAATTGGAAATTGTTCTTCATTAATAGTGCTGAAGTATCCTTGACATATTAACAACATGTACTTATAAAAGTTTGTTGGGTGGCATAGCATAAGTACAGTATATCTAACCTAGAGGTAACATGGATAACTAATAATAATCATAATATTTTACATTTATATGGCATATTAAAGTAATACATTTCAATGTGCTTGTAACATTAAATCGACAGATACCTTGCATGGGCAAAGTCTGTTGGAGGGAGAAGCTGCCAGTGATGTAGGTCGTATCAGCCTCTAGATGTAGTCCAGCTAACTGGGCCAGAAGACAGACCTCATCCACAAGGATGGTCCCAATGAGGGACACCTCCAGACCCTCGATGTCAGGTCTGGGCTGGATAGCCTCTTCAGCATTGCCCTCCTTGTATTCTAGATCCTCAAGGGCACCCAAGGCTAAAGCATCTCTGTAAGGACAGGTTATTATTAAAACAGAAATTCAAAATTAAAATTCATATTCACAGTACTACTGGTAACACTGACATGAAAATGAAAAGGGTTCAATTGAATCTAAATGTTGACTCTAAACACAGAACTATCCCATGGACCGACGAACCCTTGAAACTTTTGTCTTGACAACTACCCCAAGATACCAACCCCCTTAACAAACTTCCCTGGAAAACGTCCATCTCGAAAAACTATCCATCCAGGACAATTAATCCCTAGGACAACAAACTTTTATTAAACAAAAGAGTGTAGGGGAGTACAAGTATATCAGTATAAAAGAAGGTACTAACTTTGATGCTGGGTAGTTTGTACTTAGAATGTATCAGTCATATTTTAAAGAAATTCTATGATCATTTTGTTAATCACCATTTTAGCAGTCCACAGTTATATACGCATCATCAACTTAGGAATTTTTCATTAGTGTACCTTTGATAAAACAACATTTTTACTTAGAAATAAGGTTAAAAAATATACCTTTCTTGTGGCATGCCAAGTCCAAGGTCTTGCACTCCCTCCATCACACCCCCACTTCTCTCATTCCCTTTCGCACTGAAGAGTGGATTCACAAAGACATGGGTCGTGGCAACACTAACAGGTTCATTCACACCAGAGTAAAGATTGATCAGGTGGTACATGGTCTGCCAGCATTTTGGAATGCTGTCGCTCTCTGCATGCGAGTCGTACGATTCAGCCGTAGAGTACAGACTAGCCGTCTCGTGTTCCTTGAACTTGAGGTTCCGACTGCGCTGAGAGCTCTGGCGCGGCCGTCCAAGGGTGTCCATGTTTGGTGGTGTGAACACCTTGTTGCTTCGGCAGGAAGGGTTTCGTGTGTCTGCTGTTGGCGGCCCTGACACGTAGGTCTGCTATGCTTCCTCACCTTGGGGCATGCTTGATACATATTGCTTGAGTTTGAGATCTGTCTTTGCATGTTGGAAGTTCTCCACCATCTGAATGACCTGTGATCGACATTTGCATGTACATATTAGTAGACTTGGAGAGTGCCAAATAAATGTGTATACATGTAGGCATATACCTATACTGTATGTATATGCTGAACACATTCAGAAACTGTTACAGAATTATAAAATCGCATTCCTAGCACAGCAAGAAAGTTATATGATTATTGCATTTGTCAGGTAGAGCCCTTGCTCTTAAAACAATTTTGTCTGCACATGGTAAACTCTGCTAATTGCAACATTTCAACCTTCTTGACAGGACCCCTTTTCCCAAAGGGTTGTAATCGATGTGAATGGATCATAACTTAACGTGAAATTGATATCAACCTTAACTCTGTACACTGCTTTTTATAATCAATTCAGATCAATCGCAACTCTTTATACAACAGAGCAATGAAGTGCATTTTGTGTAACAAGTACCAAACAGATTTGGCAAACTTACTTGACTTAGGAGTCTCAAGATAGCCATGTTGATGACCTGGACAACGGACCCACATGGATGTCACAGCAAATCTCAATGCTGCTGCTGCCACTGAAGAATGTAGTACTGGTTGCTTTGAACAGGATTCGCTCTTCTCTGAAGGAGCGGTCTCTCACCATGGCACGGATGTGGATCTTCTCACAAAGGAAGGCAGGAGTGTCTGCAGATCGAGGGGCACGGGCGCCCTCTGGGTGTTGGGAGTGCCTGCGAAGGTGCTTTGAACTAGACTTGGTGATGACAACCCTGAACTGGTCCAGTTTGAACTGGAAGGACACCTGACCAACCGACTGAATCAACTTGGCAAGTGGCTGTGAGGACTTCTTCTTGTGGAGTCCAAGGTTGGTGAGGAGTGGTCTAAAGAGGGTGTCTGCATCACCAAACTGCTGGACGGTTGGAGTGACTACAGGACTTTTCGGCACAGGACTGGTGCCGGGACTCGGAAAGCTGAGCCACTCTCCAAATCAATGTCTAAATGGCCAACTGGACCATCTCCATCAAATTCCATGTCATCATCGATTAACCGTGGATTAGATTTGTCCAGATTATCTGTGATATCATCACTGCACATACTTGAAGCTGGACTGAAGGCATCATGTTTGTCCTCTTCGTCCAAAGTCTTGTAGCCTCCCTTCCACTTCTTGGCTGAAGTCCCTGAAGCCGAACCAGCATTACTGGTATTTGTCAAG
>CP137680.1:6381104-6656339 GCA_037976565.1 Mesocentrotus franciscanus | reverse complement strand
AAAGAGTGTAGGGGAGTACAAGTATATCAGTATAAAAGAAGGTACTAACTTTGATGCTGGGTAGTTTGTACTTAGAATGTATCAGTCATATTTTAAAGAAATTCTATGATTATTTTGTTAATCACCATTTTAGCAGTCCACAGATATATACGCATCATCAACTTAGGAATTTTTCATTAGTGTACCTTTGATAAAACAACATTTTTACTTAGAAATAAGGTTAAAAATATACCTTTCTTGTGGCATGCCAAGTCCAAGGTCTTGCACTCCCTCCATCACACCCCCACTTCTCTCATTCCTTTCGCACTGAAGAGTGGATTCACAAAGACATGGGTCGTGGCAACACTAACAGGTTCATTCACACCAGAGTAAAGATTGATCAGGTGGTACATGGTCTGCCAGCATTTTGGAATGCTGTCGCTCTCTGCATGCGAGTCGTACGATTCAGCCGTAGAGTACAGACTAGCCGTCTCGTGTTCCTTGAACTTGAGGTTCCGACTGCGCTGAGAGCTCTGGCGCGGCCGTCAAGGGTGTCCATGTTTGGTGGTGTGAACACCTTGTTGCTTCGGCAGGAAGGGTTTTCGTGTGTCTGCTGTTGGCGGCCCTGACACGTAGGTCTGCTATGCTTCCCTCACCTTGGGGCATGCTTGATACATATTGCTTGAGTTTGAGATCTGTCTTTGCATGTTGGAAGTTCTCCACCATCTGAATGACCTGTGATCGGGACATTTGCATGTACATATTACCGTAGTAGACTTGGAGAGTGACAAATAAATGTGTATACATGTGGGCATATACCTATACTCATGTATATGCTGAACACATTCAGAAACTGTTACAGAATTATAAAATCGCATTCCTAGCACAGCAAGAAAGTTGTATGATTATTGCATTTGTCAGGTAGAGCCCTTGCTCTTAAAACAATTTTGTCTGCACATGGTAAACTCTGCTAATTGCAACATTTCAACCTTCTTGACAGGACCCCTTTTCCCAAAGGGTTGTAATCGATGTGAATGGATCATAACTTAACGTGAAATTGATATCAACCTTAACTCTGTACACTGCTTTTTATAATCAATTCAGATCAATCGCAACTCTTTATACAACAGAGCAATGAAGTGCATTTTGTGTAACAAGTACCAAACAGATTTGGCAAACTTACTTGACTTAGGAGTCTCAAGATAGCCATGTTGATGACCTGGACAACGGACCCCACATGGATGTCACAGCAAATCTCAATGCTGCTGCTGCCACTGAAGAATGTAGTACTGGTTGCTTTGAACAGAGATTCGCTCTTCTCTGAAGGAGCGGTCTCCCTCACCATGGCACGGATGTGGATCTTCTCACAAAGGAAGGCAGGAGTGTCTGCAGATCGAGGGGCACGGGCGCCCTCTGGGTGTTGGGAGTGCCTGCGAAGGTGCTTTGAACTAGACTTGGTGATGACAACCCTGAACTGGTCCAGTTTGAACTGGAAGGACACCTGACCAACCGACTGAATCAACTTGGCAAGTGGCTGTGAGGACTTCTTCTTGTGGAGTCCAAGGTTGGTGAGGAGTGGTCTAAAGAGGGTGTCTGCATCACCAAACTGCTGGACGGTTGGAGTGACTACAGGACTTTTCGGCACAGGACTGGTGCCAGGGACTCGGAAAGCTGAGCCACTCTCCAAATCAATGTCTAAATGGCCAACTGGACCATCTCCATCAAATTCCATGTCATCATCGATTAACCGTGGATTAGATTTGTCCAGATTATCTGTGATATCATCACTGCACATACTTGAAGCTGGACTGAAGGCATCATGTTTGTCCTCTTCGTCCAAAGTCTTGTAGCCTCCCTTCCACTTCTTGGCTGAAGTCCCTGAAGCCGAACCAGCATTACTGGTATTTGTCAAGGACCGATAGCGCGTTGCAGAATCCCCACTTTTGTCCCTCTGCCTATTAGAAGATGACACCTCTCTAAGCCAATCAGTAGGGTGTGGCTGAACTCTCCCAGAGAACTCCGCATAGATGCTCTTCTGAAGGCCAACACCAATCCGATCTGAATACAGGGACAGTGTCAAAGGATCCATCAGCTCGCTGTCTCCAGTATGTCCAGCAGAAGGAGGCACATCAGACATTGGGTCCTCGCTGATCTGCCTTGGTGTCCACATCTCATCTTCCATCAAGAGTCCACGTTCCTCTGGGGACTTGTAGACTGCCACCTGCTGTGGGAAGCGTGCCACGTTGACCTGAGGGTTGATCAGGGAAAGTGTGACCTTCCATTGCCTGATCAGGGTGTTGGTACCACTCTCCAAGGATGACAGGGCAGGTAAATCTTCTCCAGAGACTATCTCCTCGATCTTCTGCCAGTCAGCTGATGCAAGGTAGCGCCACAGGATGCCCATAAGCTGGCAAGACAGATCCTTCAGTATGGCATCAGAAATGGCTGCCCATCTGGTTTGCTTCTTCTGTAAATTATAGCACAAACAAAAAATAACATAAGTTTTAAAGTTAGAATACAGACGATTGCATAATCTTACACACAGTAATCAATGTGAATGTCAATAGCCTGTCATAGACCAGACTCTACTCTTGTATGGATGTTTAATGCCAAAAGATCCCTTTATTAATAAGATGAAAAGGGCTTAAAACATAGTGATTCAGATGTATATGCACACTGCTTTTCCTCTGCAATGTAGTACATCTACTTCCAAACGGAAAGCTACATGTAAATAGCAGAATAAGGATCATATTGAGGGTTTCCCTACACAAGTACATGTTTGATATTACATTTCACTTGTTTTCAATACAACATTGACTACAGTGAGACATTTATTTACATAAACACGAGAACATCTGAAAAATTGAATTGGGTAAAATATAACAAATGGGAATATAAGCATTTTCCTCGCCTTTGGCAGTGGTTGATGGTTTTCTAGATTGTCGTGGGCCTCAGCCATGATGCAAGCCATTAGTGCACAGCTGCGGAAGTGCCTGGCATCGACAATGTCTCCGACGGATGTCGTTAGCCCTGTCATCGCCCTCAGCCATTCATCTAGGGCTGGGGAGGCTGTGGTCAGCAAATTGGTATCAGATCTACCAGAAAGAAAGAGATGAAGATGGAGTCAAATTTTTTTCTCTAAAAATTCCCGAAGATGAATTATGCCTGACAACTTATATCATGATGCCAGATGTCATTTTATGATACATCAGGAGATCTGAAGTTTGAGCCTGCTTCTAGAAGCAGTACATGTGTAGGTTTTGCCGCTGTCAAGAAACTGTGTTATTCTTCTCTGTTCTAAATGAAAAAGTGTCATACTGGGTCTGGAGGAGGTAGACAAATTTCACTCTGTATCTGCCTTTCAACACAGGCTGCATGCATGTACATGGTAAAGCATTAATTATTCCTTTGTCCTTCATTATAAACCAAAGCCTATTTCTCTACACATATGAAATAATTAAAGAGCTTAATAAAAAAAAAAGATGTTTTGAACAAGTAAGACATGTTTACATACTAGTAATTTCACAACTAATAGTAAACATACACATATGATGGGGTGTCCAAAGTTCATGTATATTAAAAGAAAAATAGGAATGTGATATTTGATCCATGATTACTCAAATTCTACATAGATTCATTTAGATCAATTGACAAAAAGAACACCACACCAATTTCATATTTAGAAAAAACCCATGACCCCAGCCTACGCATTTTGAATCAAAATGTTCATTTCCATAAATGTACATGTAAGTTATACCAGAAAGCAGAAAGAAGGCCATAGGTGTCTCCTTACCCTTGGATAAATGATTCCTTCTTTGGTTGAGGTGGGGTGGGCAGGTGAGACCAGAAGCTACTGATATGAATACAAAAGTCCAAGCCTCTTTCTTTGGTATCAGATGGCTTCTCGAGGCTACTGCCTCCAGAGCTGAATCGATCCCTCCTCTTTCGCTTCCCACTGCCTTCCCTTGCGGAAGAAGATGAATCTGTCCTCTTCTTGCTGGAAGAACCTGTGTCCTTTTTGTCTGTTCTCTTCTCAGACTTCTTGCTGTCTCCCGCAAGTTTGATCTTGGGGAGGGGGATGTCACCCCCTTGTCGACCCAACTTGATGGATATCTCCTCCATCCCGCTCTCTGCCATAATCCAAGACTTTGGCATATGTACGGACAACCTGCGCTTCCTCGGGAGGGAAGAGTACCTGGAGTCTGCTTCATCCGCACTGACATTGGGAGGAACCTTTGAGGATAAGGTGAACTGCACCTGAGTGTACTGCTCTGGAATAGCCGTAGGACTCTCAATGGTCTTGATTCCAGGTTTGGCAAGCCTGCGAAGCTGGGCGTGAAGCTTGAAGAACTTGATCAGGGTGACGACTGTCGGGTCGCTCTGTTCCGCAGCACCCATGGCTACGGCTGCCTGGGTGTCTTGAGGTGCTTTCTTCCCAGCAGTGTTCTGGTTCTCGACCTTGATGCTCCGGTCAATCTGCTTGATCCAGAGGTTAGCTTCAGAGGAACCAAGCTGAGCAATCAGCAAGGAAGCATTGTTGCTGGTCAGACTGGGAACACCCACACCATCTTCTGGAACTTGGAGGACACACAAATTGACCTAATAAAAAAAGACATGAATAAAGAAAGTCACGTTTCCACAAGGAAAATCATGAGAAAACATAGATATCAAGTCCACCTTATCATGTGTTAGCCTTTAGCTTATAACAGGTACAATACATACACCATATCAAATACGTTGCCCTTATTCTAAATACAGAGCATCAACATTGTCTTAAAGATACAATGTCCCTTTGCAGCCAACATCAAATTCTGTAGAACTTTGCAGGAATTATGAATATGTCATGTATGTCCTATCTGTGAAATTTAAACGTTAGCAGTGTCCTAATATTCAAATTATGCAAGGAAACCCGTTTACTTGCTAGACTTCACTGTCAGACACTATTGAGTGACTGACTGGCTTTTTCATCTTTGGTAATAACATACATAAAATGAGCTGTAAAGGGTACATGAGCATTTGTCTACATCAATAACCCACTTCTTGTAATGGCCAAAATTAAACTGATTGAATCTTTGCGCAGCATAAAACGTACGACCATTCGGTACAATGGTCTGAAAAATCAGACTATTACTTACTGGCTCTATAGCTCCTAAGTCGATTCGACAACTAATAGTCGTTATTTTCCCACTTAAAGACATTTTCAAGCCCCCTTTTTTAGGGAAGTTCTAAATTAGTATTGTCTTTCAAATGCCGTTGGAATTTAACCTTTTCATTTTTTTGGCCTGCAAATGGGACATAGTACCTTTAAGGTCCTGGAGGACACATGAATTGACCCAGAAAAAGTTAACAATAAAACAAGAAAGTCACCTTCGACACAAATATACATTTTAGACAACATGCATAAATTGCAACTGTCTCTTACCTCACTAATTTTTCATCAATCATTACTACATTCTGTAGGCTATGAATTGTCAAAATATCCTTTTTCCAAACGCCACTCTAAAAGGTAGGGACTGACCTTGGGTAATTTGACCGTCATGGTGACTGTCTTAGTGCCGTCCTCTCTTTCCGAGGAGTCTGCGTTGTTGTTGAAGTTAGCTGAGGCTTGCTGCTGCCTGGACAGGCTGGAGCTGCTCCCACCCTCCGGTAGAAGGCCTCGGAGGAAGAGGGACTCCACATCGGCGATGCAGGAGTGGTGAAGGGAGGACAGGAGGGTGGCAGGATGCTGGCTGGTGGTGATGGCTTTGGCAGCATCCACATACCTGTAGAGAAAAATGTCAATTTCAGATAATTATATATTTCACAAACATTTGAAATATGAACAGAACAGGAAAATGAAAGTAAAATTGTGAACATAAAAATCAAAGCCAATGCATTATTAAATAATCCTCATGTGTCATCAAAATATGTCATCTTCCAAATATAACATAACTTTCCTTGACTTAAGAGTTTGCAGCACACAGTACAATTGCTCATTCGAATTGCATCGTCTTCTTACATATCAAGATTTCAAAGTGAACACTCACTTTTTTCATGGATCCATTTAGATTAAAGAATCCCTGAGAAGGTGATGTTGAAAAAGGAGCGACGTCTCAATGTTTAGTTGATATTTGGTCAAAAAATGGAAACTTGTTTTCAATTTTCTTCTGTTGACATATCATGTAAATCTATACAAAAGGCCTGTCAACAACAGCACCATTGGTGATATGCCTACCTATTGATAGCAACCAGAAGCAGAGGAGTCATGAGCACATTGACAGGTCCCTGGATCTCAGCAAAGACTGATGTTCCTGATGATGGCTCTAGCTTGATGGCTGATGCTGCAATATGGGTTTAAAAAAAAAAGAAAGACTGATAAGACTGTCTGTTCAAAATCACAAGGGCATCAGTGAAATATGCTTTTACACAGAGAGAGCCCCCTCTGGGCTCCCCAACGATGAGATACTAATATAGCTAAATGAACCAAACCTGAAGCATCTCTGTATACAGGACATTTTTCTAATGGGAAATTTTTCTTAAATTCTTTATTTGTTTGCTCTAAAAGTGGGAAGTTGATTCCAAATTTTAGACTGGCTTTATGTGTAGATACTCATTATCTGATCATCAATAATAGGGCAATGTTTTTACTCAGTCATGAACCCTAGTCAAGAGCCTCATTACTAAGTGCTACATTAACACTATACAGGGTAAAAACTGAACTTACTAGTTGTATGTGAGGTTTCTGCAAAGAGTCTTTCATGCAGATCCTGCAGACTTGTATCCCTGTGATCACTCGCATGCCGTACACTGGAATGGTCACTGACATCTTCACTGTCTGATGAAGTGATATCAGAGTCTACTGCTGTGATGATCTCTGGACTCACACCCTGCTGTTGCTTCACAAACCCCATCATCTGTATGGATGCCTGGTACATGGAGCTGGAAGGTGTCATGTCTGCCGGGTCAAAGTTCACATACTGCTTCCAGCTCTCCAGGCTGAGAGGCACCGACCATCGGTGGCTGGTGACTCTCGTCAGGTAGGGAGAGTACGGAGAATGGTTCTCTAGATCCTTGCGCTTCACCGTTCCATCCTTCTCATCTCGCATTCTGATCAGAGTGTCTTCAGATGATGCCGCCGAGACAAATGACTCAGTGGAGCTAGCAGACTCCATGTGCTCTTGACTGTGATGATCTGAACTGGAAATGGTGGACTGAACTTTGAACTCTGAGAGAGAGGAACCAGAGTCGGTAGGAGGATGAACAGTTGATGGAATGCTGGTTGAAGAGTTACTGGTGTGAATGGCAGCTGCCAAAGTACTATCTTCTCCTGCAGAGAAGTACTCGCTGTCAGCACCACTGGTGGGAGAGTCAATGGAGCTGGCTCGTGTCCTGTCTGGTCCTGGAGGATACTGTTCAAAGTGCATGGCCCTGCCAGCTTTTGACATGGTATCTACACTGTAGTTTCTTGGAGGAGGAGGAACTCCTGACTGTTGCTGCTGTGAATCTACAGGAAGACTGTGAGAACTGCCCACGAGTTGTGCATCTACTGGAGCTGTGTTCGAGCTGATTGTACTGGAGGAATCGCAATGCTGATGCGAGATTGGGTCTGAGCAGATACTGCTCCGGACAGCACTGCCAGCACTGTCTGACTGTTGAGACACATGAGATTGCTGTGACCTTTGAGATTCTCTTCTCAGGATGCCTCCAGTTGAGGATTGCTGGCTCGACTCGCTCTGTGACTGCTCCTTCTTGGCTTCCACAGGCTGTTCAGATTCTTCTCCGTTCTTCTCTTCATTCGGCCAAAATTGATCACCTGGGGATGTGGGACTGGCTAGCCCTACCCATCCTGGTGTAAACTTGAAAGCTTTTGTAGGCGAGTCTGCAGGAGTGCGGTCACAGACAGAGAACACCCATTTCCCTTCTTGAAGGAGACTCCTGCCATAATCGCTCTCCTTCTGCTGGAACTCATCATTCCAAGAACTCCTCTGGGAATGTGTTCCGTTCCCGACCTTGAAGAAGTGTGTCCCATATGGCTTGTCTGAGAAAAATGCACAACCACCCTGGCAACCACACTTAACCGATGACGGGTACACCCTATCTAAGCTGTCTGGAGGCCATAAAAACCACAGCCTCTTTGTCTTCTCATCATGCATCATCAGGAAGTAATGCTGCATTCGATAGTCAGAGACCTCCTGGAGGAATCCGACACAGTCCACACAAACTGGCCCCAGGTTGATGGCCCCAACTTCAAGCCAGTTCTGAAGTGGTTCGGAGCGTAGAGGACGCTTGGATGAAGCTCCATACGACGGGTGATCCGATTGGAGCAAGTACTGATGAATGTCTATGTGATTGACCAGGGCAGTCAACCCGCTTCCTACTGTTTCACTGTGGAGATTGCATGTAGCTAGACGAATCTGATTTACCTGAAAATTAAAAGAGGAAAGTCGTCATATGATGGTTGAGAAACATTTTGAGGAATAAAAATAACTTCATTGTTCACATTTTCTATTAAAAAAACAGCATGTGCTGTATAAGACAAATTGATCTTGAGAAGGTTAACATCATGTCAAATGAAATAACACTCAATATCTTTTTAACCAAAGCATGCCTATGGTATCATAAAATTTCCACATTTGAGGCAGAACCGAAATTTCACTGCAATTATATGTACATGTAGTTCATTTTTACAGGTAAATTCTTATGCAGAAGGATTGGCTGACTAAAGAAGAAATGGCACAAGGAAATATACCTTAATTTCTAAAGCAGTGGTGTTCTCTACCAGTTGGAGTTGCACAGCGTTGACAGCGACCCTCACAACCCTATACTTGAGGTCATCTTCTGAGGAGCAAGGGGAGGGGTAGATTCCCCCCTCCCTGGCCGCACACCGTTCTGAGTCCACCATGTGAACACACATCTGGGGTCGAGCAGGCTTGGCGAGGTTGTCAACAGGGTCGATGACAAGGGGGATAGTAAGACTGAGGGATTCGGCGATGGCAAGAAGCTGCAAATATAATTAGTGGAGAGAGCTTTCTGTAACACAAGGTGGTGTTTTGGGAAATTTTCAGATTTGGCTAATGATACATGTATTTCACAACAGATAACTTTGATGCAAACCACAAGAGATACAAATTGAAAGAGATAAGTGATTGTACATATGTAATCATTTGGAAGTCTTGTGATTAATTCGAATCAACTCTTCTTTATAGAAAGGGGAACTTAGCTCATTTGCATGTCTGGCTTATATCAATGTACATTCATTGCAAATTTCATTCAACATTCATCTGCAATCTATTAAATGTAACTTTCTACATGCATATCTTCTCCATCAAAACAGATTTTTTACCAAGGTACGGGTAGTCGTCCACTTAATGCTCCCATTTGAAGGTCTATCAACCATGCACACTCCATTGTCTCACTATCAAGGGAAATCCCCTCCTCCATCATATGATAACTCGGGGAATCCCCTCCTTGACCATGTGATAACAACTTACCTGAGCCACGGTGAGTTGTCCACTCAATGCTCCCATCTGTAGATCTATCAACCAGGCATACTCCACTGTCTCACTATCAGGGGGAATCCCTGCCCTGGAGAACATGGCATGGCACCGAAGCTGCAGACCAGACAGGGCCATCTGGCCACGCTCTGGTTGGTTGGATGGTGGAATGGCGTCCTGAAGAAGAGTAGGATTAATACAAGATAATAGAAATCTGGGGTAATACTCTGAAATCTATTAGATACTGGTTATTTCAATATAACACACATTTTCTGCAGTCTCAAGCTAGACTTTAACTGCCATGTAAAATTCAAATTGCAAGGAAGAATGGCCTTTCATACACTATCTAGAATACATACTTTATACTAAGAAACTTTCACATGCATGGAAATTTGCAAGTGTCACAAAGAATACAAGTTCACAAAAGTGTCATACAGCAAAATGATTTAATAATACACTGAATTTTTCTTCAATTTGCGAAAAATTATGTCTGTGGAAATGGACATCAATAATTTGTGAGAGATTCATGTCTCTAAAAATTGTCTGGTATTTACAGTATTTTTAACACTAACAGAAGGGAGACAATACAGATTTGACAGTACCTGAGAAGGTGAGTTTGGTACCATGAGTAGAATGGGAGACAAGAGAAGCTGAAGCTTGGTTTGTGTGAATTCCCTGCACATCTCAAAACACAGCTGCTCCATCACAAGGGTTGCACAACCAACATCAGCCTTGCTGCAGTACTGTTGAATATTTTTTTTTATGTGAGAAAATGTCATAACCTAATAGCGAATACTTACATGTACATGTAGAAAAATTCAAACTTGTGAAATTGGAACGTGGAAGGAATATGTATTGATATTCTGAAGCATTTTCAAACACATTTTATGACTAATATTTCATACATAATTTAGGTTTAGAATGAATGTTAACCTATTGCTGATTTTCAAACCTGTACAATCTAAATTCAAAACTGTCGCTGTAACATGTTTAAACCCCCTGTGGACCACCCTGATGTACATGTACAGGTATGTCTTTCTGTAAGTGAAAGGTTCTTAAGACCTTTGCGCCCCATAATCCTTCCAGATATTCTTGGTCAGTAAACATGACCCTCAATATAAAAATTGATAGAACTATATATAACCCAATTCAGGGAAACATATCTCCCGATACTTGGTCAGCATCCTGATGTCACTTGTGATATAATTATATACATGTAGAGCATAAGTGGATCTGTTATACATGTACATATGGTAATGAACCTTTCATGACCCCTGAAACTGAATACAATCTCAAGAGGCTCAACATCCTAAGGTTATAAACCATTGCTTTACCCACAGGGGCTGGTAAGATAGGAAATGCACTTGTGTTTGGACAAATAGCAAGGGTCAGGACATTTCTATCAACTTCATAAGAAATTATTAGTTACAAATCCTAATAAAGAATATTTCTATGGTGTGTAACTCCTCTATAAATATGGTGCCACTACCCTCATCCTCTTCCATCAAAAACATTAAACAAACTGTAAGGTTGAACTGTTTCTATTGTCAAACATATTTACCTTAGGAAGAAATCCCTTGATACCATCAATGTTCAGTGACACTGTGATGTTGAATGGTCTTAGAGCCATCGGGTTAAGGACTCTGCTGTCAGCATACTTGGTGGGCTCTTCCTTCTTGTCTCTCCCCTTTCGATTCAGTGGAGACATGAAGTCTACCATGTCCTGGTTCAACCCAAGAAAGTCCTCCTATTATTAAAAAAAGGAGAATATGTTGTGAAACTTAAGGAAGTTATCATCAAGCAAGATTGTGAGAAAATTCTTGTCTCTCTCCTTTGCAGGCAGTGGAAATATAAAGTCCACCATGTCCTGGATCAACCTAAGAAATCTTCCTGTTGAATTTCACCAAGCAACCAGGAGCACCGGTCAGAGAAATAGGATAATTTCACATTTAATCTAGAAGGAATCATCAAGTAAAGACAAAGGAGGAGAAATAGACTCTTGCTCTCTACATGCAGCTTCATAAATGACTGCACAAATAAACAATATGATTTTCCTAGGTTGCATCTGACAGTTTGATTGATTTATTACTGAAAATAACATTTCTTATATTTACTCAATTGATAATAATGGTAATAAATCGAAAGTTGCATGAAATTACAAAACTCAAGATTTACTCTGAAGATTTACTCTAAAACAAATAGCACATTTTTTCACCTTGAGTGATGGTATCATCTTGATCAGCGGACCATAGGTCATGACAAGCAGGGGACCAATGTCCACCTCCAGCTGAAGACTATCTGCCGACAGGGCTCCAGGATCCACCATGGACTCGCCCCTTCTCCAGCCCCCGTAGCTGGTCTGGGGAGGCACTGAAGACCAGTGCTGCTTGCCCCTAGGACCCTGCTTGACCACGATCCTGGGGACATCCTCGTCCAGCGGGGAGGGGTGGTAGTTGTACATGATGCACAGGGCTACCACAGGTACGCAGGCGCACTCGATCCAGTTGGGGCTGGACATGTGAATGAAAAGGAAAATAGGTAAAACCTTGACATCACAAAGTTTTATATTGTGAAACTCTATTTTAATAATGATATTATGAACGATTGTACGACAGATACTCCCGTGGCAATTGTTCTAATTTTCTACACTAATCGATTTCGTAACTTCAACTCTGGAACCAAACTATACCTAATCCTAGCCCTAACCCTATACTTCAAACAAAGCCTGGAGCTCTTATAGCCAGAGCAACTGTCGTATCATCTTGAGGTATACATCAACCATCATCACTCAGAAGATGGTCCAAATAATTTTGCAGAAAAAGCAGGCAAGGATTCAACCAATAAACAGATTTCGCCAATTGTGGAAAAAGATATAAAAACAAGTGCTTAACAAATGTCTATTAAACTACAATAAATGTAATAGTGACATCTCAAAATCATTTTAGAATTGATCTACAAATACTCATGATGACTCAGAGTGTGATTTTGATGTGCATTGTGTTTATCATTAGGCTGAACTTATCCAAGTGTATCAAAATGTGAAGAAAACCGTCAGTATGGTGTCTGTAAAGATACAGCTTCACTCCAATACTCACTGATCGGTATTGTGCCTCCAATAATGGCGATCTAGCCCCATACTCTTCTTGTTCTCCAGGTAGCTGCAGGATGCCTTCGCTGATTTGTCCAGCGCGGTGAAGAGGTGCTGGCTAGTGTAACAATCTGGGAGAAACAGGTATCCTGACACAGCATCGGCCTGGCAAAGAAAAGAAGTGAAACTGTTATAGACCAATTCAAAGAGCTGAACACGGAAGTGTCAGCCACCATTACTGAGGCCATTGAGAATGCTAAATAATTGGTAAAATGTTACAGCTTTATTTCAGGGTTGGCCATGCACCAGTCTGATTACATTAGACATTGTATCATATCTTGTTACACTCTTGGATGGCCCCCAGCTATGGTAGACAAAGCATGGAAACTGAATAGGTCTATAGCTGGATATGAATATGACATGTCAGTACATGACTTGTATGGTCAATACAAAAATATAATGTACATTTAAATGTATACCACAAGAAGTAATGATATGACAAATAAGGCTATATTTCAAAATAAGTGCCACAAGGTATGGATTGAAATTGAGAAAGTGATGTATGAGAGTATGCGAATTTGACAAAGACAGAGCAAGATAGAGAATGACAAAGAGAAAGAAGGAGAAAATCAAAGAAAGAAAGAGAAACTATCTAGGAGAGTTGGATAGAAGAAAGAAAGAAAGGAAGGATGAAACAGAGAAAACATGTGGATATTTTCTCCCCAGGGCAGCTCTGTCCTTGCATTTGAAAGGTATTGATTATATTCTGTGATCATAACACAATACAGGTTTCATTTTGAATCAACAACACAGCAGCAACCAACAAAAGCTCACATTCCAGAGTTATTATGAATATCTTGTTGATTAACAGGTCACGATGAAATAATGATCGCATGTCTTTAAAATAACCACTATCTCAAAGACGATAAGGAACTTTTGAGCATGTTGAATACATGCTAATTACAGAGTTTTATTACCTTAATGAGAATTCTGATGGGTACTGTCTGTGGAAGGTAGTCTGCAAATGGTAGGACGATGGACATCTCAAGCTGCTCACCAACAAGCCCAATGCATACTATTGAAAAGATAATATTTCCATGTAAGGACCGACATATCAATAAAATCATGACTGCTGATTAGCTTCAGTCAATATATTTCCTATTGTCTTATAACCCATCTACAGGCCACTCTACTGATAAAAAAAATCAATGCAAACATCGGCAAGCAAGATGTAAACTGCAGTGAGCTGTAGCCTTAAAAATGTGTGATACTTTCAGATATTAACACTGAACTCAGTGGACTAAACCTAATATTTGAAAAGGTAGATCTTTTTAATGCCATTAGAACAATACGCTACCATATTCACGAATTACACTCCCATTACCTTTTCACCATCAAATGTACACATTGAAAGAGATAATATTTGTAAAAGTTCTTTGCGCACCATGACTATTTAATCTTAACATTTTTAGGGCCTTGACTTACCATTTTCTTCATGATGTGAACAATCCACCCAGTTGTACTCGTTGACTGGTAGCATAAGTTCAAACTGATGTAAGGTGATGTTGAGTCGCACTGTGTAAGGTACAAAGTTGAACAGATCCTGTCTGCCTTTGCTCGACCAGTCAGACATCAAATCTGGAAGATACAATATATATATAGGCGTGAAGAAAATGGTCTAGGAACGTGAGACGTAGCTGTACTTTACAATATTGTTACGAGCTTTCGGCTTGTATATATATGAAAGTTTTGTTATTGCTATTATTGGTATTATTATTATTGTTGTTTTTTCCTTGTATCCTCGAATGTATTTATATATTGTTTATGTTGCTTGAATATGTATGTCACTCGCCAGTGGAAGACGAATTTCTGTATTTTTTTTAAATATCAGACAATAAAGTATCTTGAATCTTGAATCTTGAATCTTGAAATATCAGACGTCAATTTCATACAAAGTACTTAAACATGTTCATGAGTTTCATCTATAAGTTGTTACCATTCTATTGAGTACAATTTATTTCCGCATCATCATCATTACATATTAACATATTTCTACTTGCTTTCCAGCTTAATTGTAAAAGCCCCTCCTAATAAATGAAGTCATACTCAGATAAATAGAAATGTGCATAAACTCGTAAATATATACATTATAAATGATGCTATTTGGAAATATCATGGAGGAAGAAAACCCCAGAAATATTAGATTCAATTTGTCATAAACATGTATTACTTTTTGTCTTTTTCCATTTGTTTCCTCTGTGACATATTTGTTCAGCTTGGGTTCAAAAGCCTGTCTAGTATCTAAACTAATTGGAAGTATTCTCCACAGGTAAATGAGTCAAGGTTTCAATAGTTTCAACATTTACCTGCAAGAAAGACCTTGTGGGCATAGATGAAGAACCAGTTCGCTTTGCTGAACGTCAGAGATACTTCCCAGTTTTGCGGGTGATTCCATGCACGAGGGTAGTGAACATCCACCTTGAACTAAAGCAGAATGAAGACATAAGAGAGGGTCACCGGACAAGTTACATGTTTGAAACAAAGTATCAAACTTGTGAAAATTCATTTATGCCAATTGTCAAAAAAACTTTGGGGCACATAATGGGTTAAAATGGGAAATTTTAAGTATATCTCACTAACTCTTTTCCTGTAGATATTTTGAAATTACAAGTTTGAAACAAAGTATTAAACTCATGTAAATTCATTTATGACCATTGTCCAAAAACTTGATAGCACAGATGGGGTCAAAATGAGAAAGGGATATGAGTCTTACCTCTAATGTCTCACTCTTGATGAAGGATCTGTAGGGAAGACTGGTATCCGCATCCAACAGGAGAAGCTGTCCAACAATCTTGGTGTTGTATCCCTCGATGCCCACCAGCTGTGGTATGCTGATCTCAATGTACGACCCACGCTTCATGTCAATGTGGAAAGCATTGGTCTCCTGCATTACAAACACATAAATTAACATTATTTAAGCCAACAGGAGAATGTGTGAATTTGTGAATGCGAATAGTTGCAACTTTCGTTTTTCAAGATTATTTAATAAGATTGTGAAAATGGATACTATCCAATTTCAAATTACAATTTCAAGACATGAAATTCTACATGATATAAAGTTTAGGGGTGTTTAAAGGAACAGTGTGTACCCAGCACTTTACCTCTTGAAACCTAATCATTGCACAGTGCCTACTTAGCCCATGGGCTGAGTTAGGCCAGCCCCTTCTGAAGTAAATTCCATCTCTGCAAGATAAAATGACCCTGTTAAAAGAATCCTAAATATTACATATAAAGTCACAAACCTTGTTCTTGGTGAAAAGAATGTCTATGGTAGCTTCCTCTACGATGTTTAAGGTGATGTCTAGTTTCTCAAACTGCCTCTTATCTCCTGGGACTGCAGGTGGGGTGGCTGGGTGTGTGTTGTATTGCTGTGGGAAGAAGAACTTCATCAAAAACTCCCTGCAGAATACAAAAAAATGATAATAAGTAGGATGATATAGCATGAAAATGATTTCCTGATATTGTATCAAATTCTAAAGATGGGTTTCATCATGGTAACTGCACTGATCACTGAAAAATTTGTCATCAGAAACTGAACACTGCTTAATGGAGGTTGTACGACATTTGCTCCTGTGACAATACCTCCAAGTCAATTTCCTACACTAACCCAATTCTTAACTTCATCCCTTGACCCAACACTATACCTTACAGGGATTCAAGATGAATAATTCAAAGAACGTCATGGATAGCATTGTATCCTTTTATCTTCTCAAAATTTAGACATAATCACACAAAACGGGCTGACCAATCATCCCCTATATATAATGCATGGATTAAGAATAACTAGCAATATGCATTGTAAAGTTTGCTCTCAGAGGTGTGATGGCTCAGTGGTAGAGCAAGTGGTCTCGTAACCTGGAGGTCCAGGGTTCGAAACCAAGTCGATGCGCTTGTGCCCTTTGGTAAGGCATTAATCCTCATTACCAAGTCCCTTGGAGAGGACTTAAAGCTGTAGGTCCCCTGGTTGCTTAACTACAAGCATACACATTACGTCTTTCGGATGGTGACGTTAAAGGTCGGTTCCCAAACGTAAATAATCATATCCGATTGATACACTGCTGTAAAACCCAATACACACACACACACACACTTTCTTAGTAAAACAAAAAAAACAAACAAACAACAATCAATTTATACCAATTAATCAATGAAACACAAACTGCAATTGAAGACTTTTTACTCTCCACAAATTGTTCTTTTGAAATAAAGAATTGATGAGACAACGAAGACAGATGAGACAACTTACAATTATTTTCACTAAGTTGGTGGCAAAGAACGGATTAAATAGAATACAATATTGCAAATGATGAGAAATCATGTGTGAAAGGGGTTACTGTTACCTTTGTCTATCAGCCCATGGTCCATATGTGAAGTGGGTTCCCTTCTTCTGGCATGTGATGTCCAGTGCCGAGACTGGTGGCTTGGATGGCTGGTCATCGTCCTCTTGTTCCATCAGTTCCTCTGGGGTTGGTACAAGGCCTTGATAGAACAAAGTGGACATTGAAATGGTACAAAATACCATGCATCAATTCAAATTATTTGATTCCACTACATACACTTCCTTTTCATCTTCTTCAAAATTTGAATGAACAACACAATTTCTGAGAAAATAGTACCAACGAATTTCAGGATTACCAACAGAAAACAAACAAACAAATATTTTCTAATTGCCTATTATATTGGCACTTACTTTCTAAAGATGTTATCTGGGAATCTGACTGTAAGGTACTTTAAATTGATAAGCATCCATTTGCACATCAAGTACATTACATTTGGTCTATAACCCATCGTCATTTGTCTTAATCACTATCACTAATCATTATGTACACCCATTATGTAAATTTAGCATTTTCTATAGAGATTATCTCACACATCATTGGCTATTCTTTTTTTAGAAGGGTGCTTCATGTCGTTCCATTGGTAGTGTGTGAAAAATAGCAGCTAATAAATGCTGCAATCACATTACAGTACATATACGCTGTAAATGAGCATGGAACACTAGTGAGTTTCACTGCCTATTATTAAACTAAGATTGACAATGCTTTTCAATCATATGCACCCCGCCTCTGGAATCAACTGCCCTGGAACATCTGTACAGCATCCACACTAGACATTTTTAAGAGCACTTGAAGATGTATATATTTAACTGATTTTCCCACCTTCATACCTTGTAAAGCGCTGTGAAACCAATTGTGTGAGACCGCTATATAAATGAACATATTATTATCATCATTATCATTATTAATTACCTGGTTCATCTTGATAGTAATGTATTTGAACTTTACTGGACTGCATGACGACAAAGCCATCTCCCATGTATCTTGGAGGCCTGAATAGGAGAAAGAAGGAGAAAGAGAGAGAGAGAGAGAGAGAAAAAAAAAAGAGAGAGAGATAGGCAGAATAATATGTAGCAGACTAAATCTTACAGACAGTACATGTAGTAATTGTGATGCGGGCATAATAAATAGGCTGGGAAAAATAAATAATAAAAAATTAGCTTCCTTATCACTACTGTCATCATCATCGTTGGTATCAATATCATTTTAACCATATTAATTAATCCTCTCTGACGTCGTCGAGAGCTCCACATGAACTTCTACATGTACCTAAGGGTATTGTCAAACACGCAAGGGGGTCCAGCTATATCTTTTATGAAACAAATGCTTAGAAAAAGGTTTCAGATCAAGAAACATGTTTCAGATCAACAGCTTCAGACCTAAATTAAAGTTAAACCCTGGAAAGAGGCAAAATATATTGAAGTGAATGGATCATACTTACTCATCCACTGGTCCGTCATACTTTGGGCTAGGTGCTAGGACAGCCCTTAACCCCTCAGCCGTGCATTTGACCTCATGGGTGAACTGGTCCCAGCAACACTCTGGTTCTCGGGTGGTGTAGATCCCGTGACAATCCTCAATATTCAGCTTGAGAACACTAGGCACCAGCTTGTTGCCAAACACAAAACGACCCTGGGAAGAGGAAAGTGATTTGCGATATTTGATAGATGTTCAATGACAAAATATCAGTACACACATGAACTTTGGTTTCACTTCACATGCAGTGTCTGCAACCAACACATCACTTTTCTAACCTTGGATACAAATTCAGTCAAAATGAAGTCCTGTAATACTCAGACAGGGACCTGAGGCTTAGTTATGGCAAATGTCAGTTCTGCTGGCACAATTTACTGAAGGTCAATATTCTAAAGAAACCAAATTCCTATATTCAACACTGGGCCTAACACTACATGTACCTAACCCTACATCTAACCTAAAACCCATTTGTAACCCTAACTCTACACTGTACATATACATTAAATAACTAAATTATTCATACTCCTTGTAAAATTGATGTTTTTTGCGTTTTTCATAACTCAAGAATGAAAGGTGGACTGGTTGAAGTAGGGCCTTTGTTGAGTACTTATAGATGCAAGCTTTAATATGTCACACTTCTCAAGAAACATATATTGGGACAAATTACAAAGCGTAGTGTGAATAATCCAGTTGTTAACTGTACATGTACCTTTCAAAATGTAACTGTGTTTGTATACACCAATGTAATATGAACATCCACCTCAATTTCTGCATCTTCCATCTCAATATCTGAATAACAGATAGTAGGTCCTTATTCTCAAAGCTAACTCTCAAGGCTTAGCTGGAGGAATGCAAAATTCACTGTGAAATTCAAAGTGTTTTTTCTTACGTCGGTGACTTCAAATTTGATGACACCAAAGAAGTCCCTCCATGAAATTCCTGCAGCATCATGCCTTCTCTGCAACTCACTTCTTCCATCATTACTAGAAAGACAAATTTACAGACAAAAGGTCAACAATTTAAAGCACAATATATCTAAATTATAAAAAGTTAAATCATCTTAAATGAGGTTTCTAATGTTTGTATGATTATTAAAATCGCAATAGTTGGGTATTGTTGGCCTTCAAGGATGAGAGAGGCCTTCAAGGATGAGAGAGGCCTCATCGGCTGCAAATCATAGTGATGTCAGACCAATGAAATTACTGTCTGTAATCTGAAGCTGATATGGCTTTTATTTTTAACGAAAGAAAGACCAACAGTAACTAGTAATTGCAAATGTACTGTTTGCATGACTATGAAGAACCGCAAACTGGACGATTATAAATGTTGGGATTTCTTATCTCATAGTCTTTCAATTTATTTCAAAAGCAAATTGCAGTCAGATCATATAGTTTGTGGTGGGCTTTAGTTGGACCTTTAAAAAAAACTTACTCAGCACTACTGTCTCTCCTTTCCGTTTCTCTGTGAGATGTCATCTCCGGAGGCAGACCAAAGGCCTTTTCCAGCTGGGCATAGAGGGATGTCTTGTTGTAGAAGTGCACTTCACAGCTACTCAGGAATACTGTCAGCCTCGTCTCACATTGTGATGTATCTGGAAACATCAGAACAAACATGATATCTACAGCACTGGCAGACAAATGGCTCGTTCAGATATGAGGTGGTAAAACGCCGTCAAAATAAAAGCAGTGTTTTTTTTTTAAATGTGTAAATGAATGTAACTGCGCTCAACGAAGGTCTTGAGCATATTCACTGAGGTCTGTGTTATAAGATACAGAAATATGATGCAAAATGCACATTGCGTCATAAAAAAATACATACATGTATCTGAACAAGGCTATAGGAGGGCAAAACCATCCCATGCCCCCTCCCCTTTAAACCCAATCATCATCAATACCTTGATTAAAAATACATATAAACATGCTTCTTCCTCTACAATTTGTAGAGCCAATAGAAATAATTAAAAAAAATTATCTTTTTTTCTCGTCACATTTTTTTCAGAGTTGTACGCCCTACTACAAAATCCTGGATCCGCCTCTGATCCAGGGTTCCACATTTTCAAAGGCATTCAATAACGTTGGCTTTCATCTAATTTTGTATTCAATTAATTCAGAATTGCATATTACATGCACTGTGCTTTTATTTACCAAAGAGTTCCTGAGTTTCATAAGCCTATCACTCGTATAGATATGAAGATCTTAATGATTGAAAATAGAGATCACAAGGCGGTTGGTTAGAAATGTTTGTACTAGTTTATAAATCTTAAAGTGAATTAATTAAGAGTCAGACCTGTATATTAAGGCCACACAAGGGATAAAAGAAACCTGGTATTTTATGCAGGTGGTCTTTAATGTATATACTGTACATGTACAGGTTGCTTCAGGACATGTTTCAATGACAAACACAATTCAAGGGAAACAGAAAATGTCTATCCATGTGTAAAACTGCATATCACTTATATCCATCACGAATATAAATCTATGAGCTCATTCAAGCACTTTACAACACACAAAAATGTGAAGAAAATTATAATTATCAACAATAACCTTACCTTCCTGCCCCCCTAAAGGTGTATACGGCCTCCACCATCTGAATATCAACAATCCATGCTGGGCTCTACAAAAAGACATGAACAGAAGATAGCATCATAGCAATTCTACTGCAGAGGAAATGGAAAGTTAATGCCACTGTATAAAACTTTATAGATGATGATGATGACCACGATGATGCTGAAGATGATGAAAATGATTGTGATGATGATGATCATCATCATCATCATCCGGATGATATATATATTTTTTTTTTCAATGAGAAACATATAAACCTGACCTTGAGCATCCACGCTATGCATTGCAAAATTTGCACCTTAATGATATCCAGCAAAATGAATTGAATACAAATTGAACTTAAAGATACTCTGTCCTTTTTGCAGCCAACTTCAAATTCTGTAGAACCTTGCAGGGATTATGAATATGTCATGTATGTCCTATCCTTGAAATTTAAACGTTAGCAGTGTCCTAGTATTCAAATTATGCAAGAAAACCTGTTAACCTTCTAGACCTCACTGTCAGACACTATTGAGTGACTGACTGACATGTTTTATTTTTGTTAATAACATACTGTACATAAAATGAGCTGTAACAGCCTGTACATGCGCATTTGTCAATTACCCACTACTTGTAATGGCCAAAATCAAACTGATTGAATCTTTGTGCAGCACAAAACATATGACCATTCGGTAAAAGGGTCTGAAAATCAGACTATTACTTAGGTGATTGCAATCACTTAAGTCGATTCGACAACTAATGGTCGTTATTTTCCCACTAAAAGCCATTTTCAAGCCCTTTCGTTTTGAGGGCAGTTCTAAATTAGTATTATCTTTCAAATACCTTTTCATTTTTGGGGCCTGCAAATGGGACATAGTACCTTTAATGTATAAAATCAAACAAGGTCACAGAATACTATTCACATGAAGGGTTCAAGCATGTGCTACATGTAATAGAAAGTTTCATACAATTAGGAATAAACATAACTTAGTACATGTACATGTATGTCTTCAATACCTTTTATTCAATGGACAAAAGCTTTGAAAATGTATTGCTTTGAAAATATTTTAAGTCACCTCTATTCCACCTCTATTTTATTTATTCATTTTTCAGGCAGACTTGTGAATATAATATAATACCTGTATCACACTAAAGGCCATTCAACTTAGTTTTTAACGTTATAGAATGTAAGAATATATGCAAGTAAAATCTGTAAAGTTTGCAGAAACATACAAATAAAAAACTTATACAGATATATTACATTATAATAAACACATTTTCAAATAACTTCATAACTACAAAAAAAAAGAAAAAAAGAGTCCACTCGCTGTTACAACGTTCTATAAAAACACTTGGCAATGCATAATAGAATTAACTACTACACTAGGTTGAAATAACGTGAAAATATGCATTCTGCAGGTGGCACCCATTTATAAATAGGTCTACCTGGGAAAAGAAACAGCAGTTGAATTACATGTACTGTACATATAGCTACTTGAATGCCTGATGAAGCTTGAAATTTAATACCAACTGACCTTCTATTGCGTCAATGCATGGATAATGTCATTAATCAATACAGTTGTGTATCTACAAGGCTAATGAATTAATATAGGGTGGTATTCTCGAAAGCGGACTAACTTTAGTCCATGGTTTAATCCTCCGACTAAGTATGGAATGCCAAGTGTCCATGTGAATATGTTTTTGAATAATTTAATCTGTTACTAAATTAAAATAAAGTGTAATAACATAATTAATAAACAACAATATAACTATGAAATAATTATGTTATCATGGTAATTTAGGGACATATTAACTTATTCAAAAACATATTCATATGGACACTTGGCATTCCATACTTAGTCGGAGGATTAAACTATGGACTAAAGTTAGTCCGCTTTCGAGAATATGAAGCAAATATTAGAGATCCATAGTATACACAAGTAGATAATTTCTGATAATTTCTGATATATTTTATACAAGTTGCAGAAACAGTGTTTTTAAATGAGTTTTCAATGCATAATGTAGGACTGCCTGTGTGCAATCCAGGCTTCTGCAACATGAGTTCATCATAAGAAGGCTACACTCCTTTTCCTGTGCACAGATACTCTCAGTTTCCAGTTTCACTCAAATCTTGAATGCATGCTGATTAGAAGACAGTCATCTAATTGACTGGCTACATAATGCACACTATACAAGTTAGCCAACACTGTACATGGTCAATTATATTACGTGTACCACTTTTTTTTCATAGATATAGTCATATACGTTTTTCTTGTATAACACTGTATCTTCTTCTTCTTCTTCTTCTTCTAACAATAATAATAATAAAAATAATTATAATAATATGCACTCAATGTCAGACTTGAAATGTAAGCTACACCACAGTGGTTTAGCTTACATTTCAAGTCTTACAGTGTGTTCACATAGCTGCACATTTCCTATGGTATATTGTACATGGCAATGGTGGCAAAGATCACAGAATACAATTTGTATGATGTTTTGAACATAATGATCACTAAAGTAAACTACACTGTTTTTGTGAAAATTTGCACATCAGCTGTACAATAAGAAAATCAGAAGCCCCCATCCCTTTGTTCATATCAATGCATCTATACTACAGAGTGAGTCAGAAAAAATGTCCCACTTTTTAAAAGTTGTATTGTTTGAAGTATGAATATCTAATCACGGGTTTCATGATATGTCTTGATAGAGTTATCCTCCCAGTACATTTAGGTACCATTTTCATTTGAATCTCTGCATGCATGACTGAACATCAGACAATCTTTACAAGACTGCCAGATCTCACTTGCGCCAAGTTGCTGGGTGAGGAATAAAATAGTGTTTTGAACAAAGACAGCCAGACAGACAAAAAAAAAAACACACACGCATGCACACACATACGCACACGCACAAACACACGCACAGGCACACGCACACAAATAAGCGTTCCATTACCGACAAGGCCCACCCAAACTGTTACTTTTTGTCGGGAATTCTTCTTCTCGTACGTAAAGTTGAGTGGCCGCTGTCCTCTTGGTGCGTATTGGCGGATGTTGTGCGTGTTGAGCTTCATGATGATGATGACGATGATGATGATGAATATTAAAATGATGACAATGATGATGATGATGATGATATGATGGTGGTAGTGAATGTGTACTAAAGGGAAAGATTGTCAGGAAATGCCACTTAAACATTCAGCGATCTTGATAAAAATCAATGCTTAATCAGAAAAGGGAAATTATGAAACAATTGTCACCGTGTATGTTGTGTGTGTGTGTGTATGTGTGTGTGTGTGTGTTTGTATGTGTGTGTGTGTGTGTGTGTGCGTGTGTGTGTGTGTCTAACTGTATTTGTTCAATGCACTGTTTGTTTTCCTCGCCCAGGAACTTGGCGCAAGTGAGATCTGGCAGTCTTGTAATGAATGTCTGATGTTCAGTCATGCATGCAGAGATTCAAATGAAAATGGTACCTAAATGTACTGGGAGGATAACTCTATCAAGACATATCATGAAACCCATGATTAAATATTCATATCTTAAACAATACAACTTCTAAAAAGTGGGACATTTTTTCTGACTCACTCTGTACATGTATAGGCCAGACCAGTATTAAAAGAAAGGAAGAGGAAACAAATTTAGAATCACTCTATGGTTTAAAAATAAAACATCTCTAGTATACATATACATGTTGGAAACTCTACAGAACCATATATGTGCATGCAATATGTTTTGTGTGAACAAAAAGTAAAATCTGAATATTCAGGAAATCTATTTTTTTTTCTTCATCCCTTCCACTTTCCTTTGACAAATTACACACATTGTACTCAACTATTCATATCGGGTGTTCTATGACGCATGCTCAACCACTCCAGTCAATATTGTATACTAGCTAACAAACATTAGCTGATAATCTTATTAAAAATTGTGAGCCAATTAAAAATATCTTGAAGTTACACCTATTTGATTACTTAGCAAGGAAAACAATTCCTTGCTAGCCATTCTCTAATCTAATGGAGTTGCCATTTCAATTAAAATAGTGATGTCAGAGTAGTACAACTTATGGGATACCCACTGAGCTGTATAAGTAGGACACTCACCTGTGAAATGCATTAAAATAGTTTCCTAATAATACACCATTTTTGTTATGCATTCAAATGAATGGATTTTCTCTCATAATGTATGGTGAAAAGCTATTTGGTTCAGCTGTTTCAAACAGTTGAGCGGTTTGTTTTGTTAAGCAATATTTGGCGTGCATAAATTGTTGCTTGGTCAGACAAAGCTCCACTAATAATTCAAAGAGTGACAAAAACGTACATAGCAGCTAAAAGAAATCACCGTTTGAGATACGGGAGTAACAAGATGGCTACTGTTTGCATCGATAGCTCTCGGTGTACAATAGCTAGTCATAATGCAACATCCTATCCATTTTAAGCAAGTCAATGGGTATGTATTACTCTGACATCACTATTATAATCAAAATGGCAGGTCCATGGGAGAATGGCTAGCAAGGAGAGAGCAAACTTTGGAGATTTTGTTTCCTTGCTATGTAATCAAGTAGGAGTAATTTCAAGATATTTTTAACTGGCAGCCAGTTTTGAATAATATCAGCTAACATTGTTGGGTTTCATTCTCCTTTAACTTACACCCTGGACCAAATTTTATACCTATTCATATACCTAACTGTAATTCCCAACCTAACCTAAAACCTACATGCATATAGCCCTGGTCCTTTATCAGTGACAAAGTCGAACCCAATTGTCACCAGAGCAAAATGCCTGGGTCACCCTTATAGGTAGTGATTTGTAATTAGCCTACCTGATTGTACTGTCTTCTGTGATGTAAGCCACATCATAAAACATCACCTTCCCAGACAACACTGAGAAAGAGAAGGAACCTTGAAGAGGAAATGAGAACAAAGAAAAATAAGATCGCTTCGCTAGTGTTTACATTTTACACATGAGAATGTGCTTCCTCAATATTTGTTATTGTTAAGTCTCTCTCTCTCTCTCTCTCTCTGTCTCTCTTTCTGTCTCTCTTTCTCTGTACAACCATCACCATTTTGCTCTGTCTCAGTCCCTCTTTAGTCATCATTGTAATCTTAATCATCTTCTTCTTCTTCTTCTTCTTCTTCTTCTTTTACTACTATTACTAATACTACTTCCACTAATTGTAAAACCAACTACTGATTTTGATGATGACGATGATTACAGCAACTATAACAACAACAAGAACAATATTACTACTAATAATAATATAACATAACATATATTATAACTATGACAACAACAACAATAACAAAAAACAATAATAGCAACAAAAAAATAATGATAATAATAATAACAATAATGATGATGATGATGATATTAAAAATAACAACAGTAATAATAGTTATATGAATATTAATAATAAAAATAATAATAATAACAGTGTTATTATGGAATTATGAAATAGCTTCTTGGAATACCTTATAAATATAGAAACATATGAAAAGTTCAGAAGTACTTTGAAAACATATCTATTCAGCACTTTGTAAGATCTCACAATTATAATATGAACCCAGTGCACCATTTCCACTCCTTATACATATATAGGCATATATGTGTTAAGTGCTATACAAAAATGTTTATTCTAATTGTTATTATTATCAGCAATAATAATATTAACAGCAACAATAGTAAAATAAATTCATACACTCAAATACACATTCCCCAATTCCTACATATTTTGGTTTGAAAAGTGTTTTTTTTAATTTTAATTTGTTTCTTTTATTCAAATTGTACTAAAAATGATGCTGATGTTTTGTTTCATTGAAATAAACATTTAAATGAACCATTAAAGGGAGTGGGTCGTTGGTTTCCATGTACAATAGGCCATATTTCGCTGACACCAGACTTGGTGGAAATACCATTACTGGGTGTACAAGTCTGCACACAGCAAACCCGTAGGCCTATCAAGAAATACCTCTAGTCTCTCGGCGGCGAGTGTTCGGGTGAGAAAAAAGTCAAAGCATTACATGAAGCCTGTTGGCCATAAAAATGAAGGCTAACCCTGGTGATTGACAACGCCTGTTATTGGGTAAACACCCGAACGGTGTTGAGTTACCCATGCATGAGAGCCCACTCCTATGAGTCTTTAAATATTTCAAATTCAAAAAATCCTCACCAACATGGAGATGGCCCTGTTTGATGAACTTATTGATGATCTTGGTGAGCAAGAAGCCCGAGACTCTAGCATTGTAGAAGGCTAAGTAGAGGATCCAGATGCATGCCACGAAGGTCACCGCAAGGGTCACGAAGAACACCTCCCCAAAAGACCCCGATTCTGAGGACCCAGGGGGAGAGGATCTGGTAGTGGGTGTGGCCATAGACGACATACTGGTTGGCTGGCTTGTGCTTCCAAGCACAACCACTACTTATCAATTTTGGTGGTAGAGAGCTTCGGGGAATTCATCATCTGCACTGATTGCATTTATGTCCAGTTTGCCGACTGAAAATAACGAGTGAAAAAGAAATCATTTTTAAGAATCCTGCAGCAAACTCTGAAGGTCAGGTTAGTTTGCAAGGTTCCTTGTGTGCAGGAATGGGTAATAAAAACATTTTCTTCTTCTTCTGTTTATCTTCAAGGGGCTATGCAACCTATCAATTATCACGAAGATGAAGTAAAGATTGCAAGCTGTAGGCCTATGCAGGTATGAGGATTGAGGAAGACAAATGATTCTTAATGGGATATAAAGGGCATTAGATGCCTCATTTCATGTTTTGTTTACAGTCAACTCTTCACAGGGGCAAATGGATGCCAATTAAGGCTTGGTGATATCAATATCATTAGTATCGCCATGTCCATGGCATGTGCTGCGCCGCTACTGAGCTGTGCATGCGTACTTTCTCTTCGCCATGTTGAATCAACGATATACAATACAACATGGGATGAATTGGGTTACGACGAGGAATTGCCCTTTTTCCCATCGAAGACTTCTTCAAATTATAATTTCAAGTGGTTGTCTGGATGCCCAGGGCCAGGCCCAGAGGAGTCGAAAAACATTGTATTTGTAGATCTAGATCTAGACCGAAAGCTTCAGTCTCTGATATCGACGGTTGTTCCGCTGAGATTGCATCTGGCTCCTCTGACCGCCTCTATACATAGACTGAAGTACGTCAATGGGGTAGTGTGGGGAACGAATGGTTCGGTTCGGCCGGACCGCGATGAATGAGATATGCAACGAGTTTTTCACTCTTTACGTCTTCATATATCCACTTTGGCTGCAATATTACACTGAATCTAAATAGCCATAATAAATAACCGGAAATATATACTTTGACTTACGATAGCTTGCTCATTTAGATCCTATATTAATGATTAATCCGAGAAAGTCTTGTAGTCAACAAGATTTGTTGTCAGCCATCTTGGTTTAAGTTGATGAATATTCATTTTTTCTTTTCGAACGTCCAATAGCTACGTATGAGTCAGCCCGGCTTGAGCCGGTGATGTTTGAATATTCATAAGCCCAATATCAAACACGTGCTCTGATTGGCCATTGGGCTTGTTTTGGTCGGTTGACCGGAAATATATCGGGCGGGTCATGTCATAGATTACCAGTTCGAATGCATGAACGTACCGTTTCCTTGGTTCTGAGATAAAAATTGGATAACTCATATACGTAAGTCCGTAAATTTTGCATTTAGAAATAAGTCATAAAAAATTGATAACTGTACATAGGAGAAAAATAGACATAGTATTTTTGTATCTGATTTATAAATCAGAAAATTAGATCTAAATAAAGAAAATCGTGGGAGAAAGTTTTTGACCTAAAAGCAGGCCAAAATCGGCTCAATCTCTCCCCGTGGTGCGAGCCGTATGGGGTACCGTCTTTGTATGGGGAATGTCAACAAATGTCAGTTTTATTAAAGAATGACCCATATCAGACGGTTATTTCTGTCTAATCTAGATCTAGACAGAAATAACCGTCTGGTATGGGTCATTCTTTAATAAAACTGACATTTGTTGACATTCCCCATACACAGACGGTACCCCATACGGCTCGCATCACGGGGAGAGATTGAGCCGATGTGACACACTTTTACCCGAAACTTTCTCCCACGATTTTGTTTATTTAGATCTAATTTTCTGATTTATAAATCAGATACAAAAAATAGTATGTATTTTGTTCTCCTATGTACAGTTCTCAAAGTTTTATTACCTATTTCAAAATGCGAAATTTACGGACTTACGTATATGAGTTATCCATTTTTATCTCAGAACCAAGCGAAACGTTCATGCATTCGAACTGGTAATCTATGACATGACCCGCCCGATATATTTCGGTCAACCGACCAAAACAAGCCCAATGGCCAATCAGAGCACGTGTTTGATATTGGGCTTATGAATATTCAAACATCACCGGCTCAAGCCGGGCTGACTCATACGTAGCTATTGGACGTTCGAAAAGAAAAAATGAATATTCATCAACTTAAACCAAGATGGCTGACAACAAATCTTGTTGACTACAAGACTTTCTCGGATTAATCATTAATATAGGATCTAAATGAGCAAGCTATCGTAAGTCAAAGTATATATTTCCGGTTATTTATTATGGCTATTTAGATTCAGTGTAATATTGCAGCCAAAGTGGATATATGAAGACGTAAAGAGTGAAAAACTCGTTGCATAATTCATCGCGGTCCGGCCGAACCGAACCATTCGTTCCGCACACTACCCCATACGCCGTACTTCAGTCTATGTATAGAGGCGGTCAGAGGAGCCAGATGCAATCTCAGCGGAACAACCGTCGATATCAGAGACTGAAGCTTTCGGTCTAATCTAGATCTAGACCTCCAAGTCAAAATTGTAATTACTACTTCTTTACATTTCGAGAGAATGTGCCCCACCCCGCTATTTGAATCGTTTTCCTATGCTGGCTTTGGAGCTCCGACGCCTTCGGCGGCGAAGCTCCCGGCTCCAGGAGTTAATCTGCTGTGGGCGTCGACTCTTTCATACAGCTCTTTACACTTCAGTCCCATACATTCGACTTCCCGTGAGTGATTTTACTGTTTGGCATCGTTCGTAAACACAAACATGACAAACTAGGCATGAAATTAATATATAACCCATTCAAATGAATATCTACCTTAACCTCTACCGTAAATAACAAAGACATTATTACTGCATAATTAGACATAGATCTATACTATTACTCACGTAAATCCAAATTCAGTGCATATTTGATTCTATCAGCGTACGAACTTATTTAGCAACTTCCTCTGCTGCTACTCAGACAACTATGAACATGAACACAGTCCAATTGTACGCAGTGCTAGTGCAGTGGTGCAGTGCAGTGCGCGCCGCCGACGAGCGAGGCGCGCTACATGCCCACAGCTATAGCGCTAGCTTGTGAGTTGAGGACATAAAGATATATATATATATCTCTATGGTTGAGGACCTTTGACGGCTTATTATTAGGCGAATTGGAAATCCGAGGAACTCTCCAGTCGATGATCCTTAGGGGTCGTTATCTCATTATTTTTCCTATCGCCTTTCCAATCTGCCCCCTTTTTTAGTCTCTCTAGCTCTCTCTTCTTTTTCTTTTCGTAGGCTTTGCATGAGCTTTGAAGTTTGATTGGGGCGGCACAATATGCCCCACAGCTCCGGTACTTTTGTTGGATGACTTTTAGAGAGAGGGGCGGGGGGGGGGAGTGATGTGAATTGGAAGGCCAAGAGTATGCCAGTTGCTCAGTTGCTCAGTTGTGTTCATTTGTAGTAATTGTTCTGCGAGCGTTTTAATTGACTTTTCATTATTACTTTTAGCGAATCAAATAGTATCTTTATGTAAATGCCATTTTTAGCACCTAGTTAAGCTCCTTTTCACCAATCAGGGTATGTTTGTATACTATATAATGTCATTTAACGCTGCAAATTGAACTACTCGTTTACATATCCTCTATATCTGGGAAAGGCGCTATATATATAGTGGTCAGCGTTTCCGTCTTTTAAGTACTGTAGTACAAGTTTGTCAACAACAGATTGAAATACGCCTATTTCAGTTCTAGGACAATTACCCCCGGCCAATTACCAGCTGGACAATTACCCCCCTAGGACAATACCCACTGGAAAATCACCCTTTCCTTCCCGTACCGCCCCTCCTTTTTGGGGGGTGGGGGCACGCGCTCCCTATGCCCCCTTCATCCGCCACTGGCTTCTTTTCTCGTTTCGTCTTTGCCCTGGCTATAAGCCTATCTCATTTCGGGCCATTTGTGATTATTTTGTTGTATTGCAAATGACTAAATAAATATGACTTTGTCTATATCGAAACTCCGACAAGTACACGATTACAAATACCTTCAACACAAATAATCTCTCATCTATTATTTGTATTATGTTTCACTATATTAAGTTATTTTATTTACTTCATAATATAGGTCTAAAAGGGTAGGGCAATGTGCGTATTAGCATTGGCTGCAGATTTAATATAACTCGCAAAAGGGAGGAGAGATTGTACGAATCAAGAACAACACACGTAGGGCCTGATCCAACAAGTATCAAAGATAGATGAGGAGAAAACAAAAAAGCAGGTTGCTAAAAGTTCAAATCCATGAATCAGACAGACCATTAATGATTGAACAAATTTAATTGTTCCTGACGATTCCATCTCTGTTGCTCTCTCTCTCTCTCTCTCTCTCTCTCTCTCTCTCTCTCTCTCTCAGTTTCCACTTCATAGCCCCCCAGACTCTCTCAACTTGCATTCTAACAATTCTTTTGAAGAATTTTCAAATTCATAAGGTAAGGTCCATGCCCGTTGAATTTGATATAATGGAAGTAGGAGCAGATGTACACAAAATAATCAAACATCATATTTCGATATTGATCGGTATCGGGAGCTCTGGAAGAGATTAAATGTCGCTTGAGGGATGGGCTTAATTTGCTTCAACTACACTATGTGATGCTGTCCAGAACTGGCAATCTGGCATATGTTCCACGGATGGTACATTATTATCTATACGTTTAAAATTGATCAATGGGGACGCGATAGTAACATATTAAGTAACATAGTAACATAAGATCACCCAAAGATGAGGAAATACTGCAAACAGACCTTAACACTTTGGTCAACTGGGCCAATTTAAAAGGAATTTGGGCGCAAACGCAATCGGGTACCATTATGGTTTCAGCTGTCAGGACCAGCTCAGCTGCCAGCTCCAGCTTATACTCTTTTAAAAAGGGTCCTTTTGAGGAATGACCACCCCAAGGCTCCCCGATAGTTTTTGTCTGCATTGCCCCCTTCCCCCGCCTGAGGACTCTTTTTCCTTTTTTGAGGAATCCATTGACATGTTGTGCTTAGGACCCCTTTCCCTTACATCAACAACAACAACAAATATTATATAACTCCAAAATAATAAAAAGAGTTGGACAAGTCAATATCATGGCCTGAAAAAAAAACATTGATTTAAAAGGGGTAAATGCGTTGCTGGGACTCGAACCCATTATCTTTGCATTGTAAAGCGATCAGTCTTATCCACACGACCTGGTCGACCACTCTGCGTCTCTGCCTCAGTGCCATTATCTGGTTCGCTTTTAGTTTTTAACACTTTCCGATGTTAAAGACTTTACAAAATATGCTGTTTGCCTAAGTGACCGATTTTACGCTTTTTGGATACATGATTATTATTATTATTTTTGTAGTCCGATGTTGTCGAGATTGCCCGTAACAAGTTTCTTTCAGTAACTGATATAATAGTGAGTTTTTATTTTATTTTGTAAACTGCTGACTTGAAGTGATATGACAATAGGCTACTGGTCTATTTAATTCAGTATGGCACCTATGAATAGAAAATGAAAAACACAAATAATAATCGATAGATAAATAAATACAAAAATAAATGAATAAATAAACAAATGATTAGATATTGAATAATAAAATGATAACAAAATGAAACGCAAAAATTTCGTATGAATAAAGAAAAGAAAAAAGCCACAAGTGCAAGTATATAAGGGCAATTCGAACGGAGACGAATTAATGTGAGAGCCAAGTAAATGAACCAACATGCCCATATCAGGACAATTAACCCCTGGGCAATCACCCCCCCCCGGAAAATTACCCCCCGGAAAACTACCACCGAGGACAATTACCCCCCGGGAAATTACCCCCGAGGACAATTACCCTCACCCCTGAAAATATCCCCCTATATAGGACAATTACCCCCCCCCCCTCCCATCCCCCTGTTCGTTAAAGGGGAAGTCCAGCCTGATACTAAGTGGGTTTAATAAATAAAAGCAGATTTTTTTTTTTTGGGGGGTAATTATCCTCTGGGGTAATTGTCCACGGGGGATTGTCCTAGGGGGTGATTTTACGGGGGGGGGGTGATCGCCTAGGGGGTAATTGTCCTAGAACCCACCATGTCATAACACTTCTTCAATATTTTGTACATTATCTACTTAATTTCCCTTGAAAAATCAAAACAAATTGATCAGTTTCAAGCAAATTTGATAGTCGTTTAGAAAATATTGTTACCCTTTAGAGATAACTAAGAATTTCATTCTGTGAAAGGAATATTTCGCTCGCTGTTTGGAAACAAAAGTAAAATTATATTTTTGACACAACAACGGAACTAAAGGGGAAAAGAACATTTGTATTTTGTATTTACTCAGACATTTTGAAAATTAAACTAAGTAATTATGTCTAGGGATGCAGCAAAAGCTTTGAAAAACCTGTACACGACTGCATCCCCGATAAATATACTGATAAAAAAACAAAAAATTACAAGGTATAGTTGATCATAAATAAACGTTTGGAAACAAATAAGTACATCGGTAAAATATAAGGAGGTAAAATACATACAATATGGATAAAATCCCATAATCGTTAAAACAAATTTAATAACAAGCAAATATATCAAAATTTCAAAACAAGTGTACACATGTTCATAAATTGGACACCTGTTGAAATCAGATTTTTCAATTATCATGGTGCTTCACCCCAAGAGAGGAAAATGAAAAGAACAATAAATCAATATTTGGTGTTACTTAAAGGCGTTATTTACGAGGAAACAATTGCTCAAAAGAGCAAGTGTTGTCTCCAATGGCGCTCTATATATCTTTCTTTTTCCTCTCTTCTTCCCTTTTATCTACTTCTCCTTTTTTCCCCTTTTCCCTTCCGTCCATACCCCCTCGGCCGGGCGTGCTAGATCCTGTATAATTCAATTCAAATTGTATTGATTAAAATCCAAAGAAATAGGATCATTCTCATTTTTGTTAGTTATATATAACATCGGATAACAAATTTCAAAATTATAGTGTAACATATAGATAACTGAGTGTAAAAGTAAAGATGACAATAACCAGGAATGACAAAAATTAACGTACTATTGCATGTCTCTTCTAGAATAAAAAGGAAAAATAAAAGAGAGAGAAAAAAATACAACACGACAGTAAAACAATATATATAAATATGTTTTATGTTTACCAACCCCTCCCCTCGAGATGACCCCGACAATACGACCCTATTCCAAATCCAACCTCGTGAGACAGTGAGCATGGGATGACAATTAATGCTTTCATTTTTTCAAAACTAAATTTTAGCGAGATTAATAATATGTTTTTTTTAAAACAACAACGAAAACAAAACAACAACAAAACAATAAAACAATCAATGATCTACTAATCTCGTATGTGGTCGTATCTCTATCATATAAATGCTTCTAATAGACAATAATATTGCAAAGTCATAATATAAACAGCAATTATGTATAGGCTAAATGAAAAGGGTAAGAAATTACGAGGTAAATTAACAGCAAGACTTGATCTTTATATATATTATGCAGTTAAGCCGGTGGATGTTATGTGTATTTTATGTAGATTTACTATTTTTCAGTAGTTCTATTCGTTTGTCGTACATTTAGCTTTATATATAGACCTAGACCTATTCCAAATATTATTATTGCGTTTATTTTACAGAAATGCGACGACGTGATTGGTCATCAACGACTGATGACGTCAGAAAGAGGAGCGAATTACAAAAACATCAAAGTCAAGACTGCCAGTTTGCCATATATTTTTGGTCTCATTTTGTCTCTGCCTCGTTTTTTAAGAAAGTACTGTACCATATAATTTCAGAATACGATGGAGTCACTTGATAAAACTTCTGATTGTCGGAAAAGGCGAAGAAGTTCGATAGAAAATGGTGAGAAATTGAGCAGTTTTAATATTAAGTCCCACATATTGAACCTGAGTGTGTGTATTCACCTGTATTCACCTGTCTTGTCGGGCTCCTTAGTAAGACAATGTCTTGTAATGCCCTCCCATAGCTCATCAATACACCACTGCAAAGAGTTCATTCCTTAATAGGTCCACAGTTGGATCTGTGGGACGATTCAACAGGGTTATCACCTGCTGGGCCTGTAACTATACTTGTCGAGCTTTGTTGTGTGATTTACTTCATGTAATTTAAGTTTGTTTTCTTACTTTTGTTTTATGAAAGCTGCCATGTTATGAATATCAACTAACGCCAATTTCACTAATATAAGACGAAATACATTTCGACCACTAGTTTTAACGGGTGTGCTTCAGCTGCTCATTTCTTGTTCGGCAGACCTGAGGCTGCCGGCTGAGGTTCAGCCGGCCTCAGCTCAGCCTCAGGCTTTAATTTTTGTTAAACACACATAGCTGCATCGCTATCCTGGCTGTGTATTAAAACCTGTTTTTATTGATCTCAACGTTACATTTCAAACACCACTGCACTGTACAAAACTAAACTGATTTCACTAAAAATCGGTACTTTAGAAGTTTAGTGACAATTGATGACACCTAAATTAGTATAGTAAATGGCAGTAAAATACAATTTTTTTCAACTCAACGATGTTAGAAAGAATAATTTAAAAATTAAAATTGTGATCGATCATCGAGTCCACTGTCAAACTTGCTTACAGTTTTATCGGCATGATTGTGTGCATTTGTGTGTTATAAGTGTATTGACTATTCATGTGTGAAATTGCTGCCTATTAGCACATAGTACAGCGCTAGAGGTCCATACGCAGAATTGACTCTCAATGCTTTGCTGGAGTGGCTTTAAAAAGCCTTAGGCTTAGCTCACTCCAGAGCTCCAGCAAAGCATAGAGATAGAGAGAGTCAATGCAAATGCGTATTGACCTCTAGCGCTGTCCCACGTGCTAATAGATATAGGCAGCAATTGCACACATGAATAGTCAATACACACATTACACACAACTGCACACCATGAAGACGATGTGGCTGATCGGCAAGTTTGACAGTAGACTCACGATTTGAATTTTCAAATTATTCTTTCTAACATCGGTAAGTTGAAAAAATTGTATTTTACTGCTATTTAGGTGTAATCAATCATCACTAAAGTACTGATTTTTAGTGAAATCAGTTGAGTTTTGTACAGTGGTGTTTGAAATGTTGAGAATCAATAGACCAGCTTTTAATACACAGCCAGGATAGTAATGCAGCTATGTGTGCCGCAGCTATGTGTGCCTTACCTAAGCATTCCGTGGCTCTTGCCATTCTTGGTTCAGTTCATTCAGTCAGTCTTGTTGCGATTTATGCTTATTTAATAATTTTACCCATCCATACCATTTACGGTTAGACCTCATGCATTGTGTGAGTGATTTTACCCAATCTTTTTCAATCCTACAAAAAACAATGCATGAGGTTAAAGGCTTTAGTTTAATTTTAAGCACACTTGACAGCATTTCAGAAATAACCGTCTGGTATTAAATTAACATGATTAAAGCTGTCACAGACCGTGACAGACACTGGGGGATCGCCCTTGTTTTTTCTTTATCTAGACTTAAATAACAGTTTGATTTAGAAAAAAGTTATGATTGGAAAGAAAACAGATCTAATTTTCATATATGGTACTAGAAAACACAACATCAAATATTGTAAAACATCAAAATATAAGGACTTATTTTCTGCTAATCTGCCCATTTTCTGGAAGCTACCCCGCACGATGAGATCAGCAATATGCAATCACACGCAAACTGCATTGCGTAACCTCCCCTCGCTAACCCATATATGACGCATTTCAGTCTCTGTATAGAGCCGGTCAGTGGAGCCAGATGTCTCAACGGAACAACCGTCCATATCAATATCGGAGACTGAGGCTTTCGGTCTAAAACCACACTAGTTAAAACTAGTGGTTGAAATGTAATATATCGACCACTAGGACCTCACAATGCATTAGGAAAAGGTATATCTATCGCATGTTTGAAATAAAAAGGGGAAAATAAAATGAACATTTCAAATAGTTACTCATGAATTTAATTCTCAACAATCACAATCTTTAATACTTTTAAATGTCATTAGAACTTCTGATATTTCCAGTTATTATATATATTATCCAAGGTCAAAATCATGGCTTATAAAAGGAAGATATCCGCTCTGATATCCGCCACTAGGCGTTGTGGCGTGCGCCTGTAATCCAGCTAACAGTGGAAGTTACAAACTGATTTAGCCGAGGACGCAGGTTCGAAACTGAGTCACGTCTTTCGGATGGTGACGTTAAAGGTCGGTCCCCAGACGTAAATAATCATATCTGATTGATACACGTCTGTAAAAACCCAATACACACACACACACACACGATATTTTTCAACCGCCGCATGTTGTTTTTCCCAGCAATAGTCTCAATACAATTCAGACAATTTATACCAAAAATGGCGAAAGCTGCAAAGACTCCAGACTGCACGGTTAAATTTGCTTAAAGTACTGAAAAAAAGACTTTATAGCCTTAAAAACACAATACAGTTAATACCCTTAGTCCCCTACATACAAGAAGAGCTTGATTATCAATATCGTTTTTTAATAAATTCATTGTGATACTGTTTTAGAAATAATGGAGAAGAGGCTGCAAGCATGGAGGGCAAAGAAGGGATTGCCTACCCTAAGTAAAATACAAGAGGAGAGAGAAAAGACAAAACTGCTGTCCAAGCACACAACTCCAAGTCATCCATTGAAGAGGTAATTTAAACAATCCAACTTTACTTTCGTCAGGCAGATAGAATGCCAGGCTATGGATGAAGAATCATACGCTATTGCCCAGAAAGTTGGAATAATTTTCTCTTGCCTCTTTTCATGAATTGATTGTGACAATAAATATGTATACTTGACACTGATAGATAAAGTTTACAGCTCCTCATAACTTTATTGAACAACCTCTATGGGTCTTTAGATTGATCAATACATTTCTGAGAAGATTTAAACTTTACCAAGAATAACAAATATTGTCACAGTTTTTTTTTCATGAAAAGAGGTAAGAGGAAATTATTCCAACTTTATGAGCAATAGTGTGGTTTATGCACCACGTACTGAGAGATTTAGCTTATGAGGCAATTTATAAACTTTCTGACATTAATATCTGTTCATTTTTTTTCTTTCCAGATACTTGATTATTCAACTATTGCAAAGTGTACTAACAATGTACCAAAATTACCAATGTTAGCTGATTTTCCTAACCTTTGAAAATAGCCCCATCCTCTATCATTCCTATGATTATTTCAACAAATAACAAAAATACCAACAAAAATACAAATTTTGTTTCATTGAAAATATACACATAATTCCCAAAATCAAATTGGTATTATATGACAAATAGAGATAGTGTGATAATCAAATGTTGAAACACTAATGAAGAAAAAAGAGAGATGTTGACGATTGATTCCACTGTATTTTACACCATGAAACATACTGTTGGTAATCATGTCTTACTTGTAATTACATATTTATATGTTTTCCATTCGCTTTGTAGGAAATCCATGCAGATATCTAAATCAGAGAAAAAGATGGAGAGAACTGATGATAAGAGCAAGCAAGCTAGGTTTTATACACCATGTCCCTCAACCCACCATGATGTAGCTATCGATAGGAGACGTACATGTAGCAATCTACAGATTAACAAGCAGCCTGGCAGGAAAAGTCTAGCACCATCAACCAGGATGAACACTCCCAAGCAATCTTCAAATAGTGTGAAAAGGAATGAGAGCAAAAAAATAGCAACAGGCAATAAAGTGTGAGTACATCCATGGTGAACAAAAAGGGGTAGGATATTCATCTGTTTTTAAGAAGAAAAAATATAATTAAAAGCCTAATACATGCTCATGATCTTTCCACATGGACTTTGATTTAAGCAACCCGTTTTTTGTTGTTGTAGTGGCCGATATCTCTGGTTTACTAAATTAATTTCCCTGGATACTTCTATTTTTAGGTCCATCTTACTTGGCTTTTCCAATGTTGACCACCCCTTTCATTTACCCATTCTTTCCTGCAGCACATCGATTCCAAACAAAAGAGATAAAATCACAGCAGCCATGCCTCAGCAAGTTCCTATCAGGTCACATGATCTGTCACATGTCCTCCATACCCAGGGTCGGAAGTCTGTTCGATTCTCCTCACCCAAGATGTCAACAGCAGTAGAGGCATGTGATGAAAATATTCCTGTCAGCTGCACACCCAAAGTCACACCTGGACCAAGCAAGAGCAAGTTAGATATAAGGTAATTTCAATTTTGGTTTTTTCATTCCAGAAGAAATAAGCTATAGAAATACAATTTGTGACCAAGCACCACAAAACTACCAAAATATTGCCAGAATTTTCTTCTTCTTCAGTTTAGGCCAGGATAATATTGGAATGCCTTGAGCACTTTTTGTGGTGGATAGTTGCTCTATAAAAATATATCAAATGCTGATATCATTATTAATATTATTTTTCTCCAAATTTAAAGAGGAAGACTGGAGCAATGGCTGATAGCCAAGGGGAAGACGCCCTCTAGGTTCCATAACTTCGTGGGCTATGAGTCGTCCCTGCAACACACCCCAGCAGGCAGCTACAAGAGGAGAAAATCTGGGACACCTCACCTTGGAAGGAACAGGAGAGACACCCCAGGGAAAGGAACACTTCGGTCTGATGAAGGTTCATTCCATGGTACCATGAAAGAGTGTCTGGAAATGCTGGAGGAGGTGAGAGGGAGACTTGGACCAGTCAGAGATCTGGGATTCCTAGATGAGACTGTATTACTAAATTTCTTGTCTAGTTCAGATCTAGACCTGTCGGTCAAATATGGTATATATGGTATATATTAGAAGGACCACATCAAGAAATGCCAGTTTTATTTAGGCCTTCTGAATTAGGCTGTATGTGAACAACTGTCTCAAAATCAAGTCATGTAAATATGTTTTTACTTCCTGTACATTTCTCTGAACAGGAAATTCTTACCGTAATTAATGTTTCCTCGATATCACAATATGTGTCCAGGACCACGTCTTATAAACAGTTGCGATTGATCCAAATCAATCGCAAGTCCTCTAATCAATTGCAATTGTACAGTCTCCAATCTCATAAGTTGCGATTATTCTTAACTGTTTATAAGACCGGGCTCTGGTATATACCAAGCCCACCTAAATCCTGTATTATGTCTAGCAGGAATCAATTGTATCAGTTGGAGAGAGCAAAAAGAAAGAAAAAAAGAAAGAAACAAGCAAAACTGCCTTTGCCAAGCAAAACAAATGATTAGATTGCCCATAGAGGCCATCCAGCCACTATGAAGAGATTATCAAATTGAATTGATATTTGACCTACATCCTGTTTGTACCATATGTATTAATTTCTTTTAAAAGGATCAGAGCTGTGGGTTGATTATATGCTGTGATTCTGTGCATTGTACAACTTTTTATTATTATTTTTTTATTGCTAATTAGTCTAGAGGCAAAGGCCACTTTAAATCTTTCTGGGAATTAAAAACTATTTGGTGTATGACTAGACAATCATCCATTTACCCATTCAGACGGAAAAAAAAACAGAAGATTAATCATTCAAATCTTAAACACCCTTTTCTGAAACTTAACTCATGACAAGAATTTATAATGATTTACAGGATTTTCTCTTGAAAGGTTGTTCCATATTTCCTTTAACTTAATTGCATGTAGACTGCTGACAAATGTTAAATGATATAAATACTTTAACATTCACCAAAAATGTCCTTCTCATCACAAACCCTTGTTTGTTTTTACCCTGTTACAGGGATGCCCATTGGAAGACATGTTAGCCTGGCTGGATGGAATGGTGACTAAAGTTCCACTCATCCAACAATGTGCAGGCTATTGGCTGTGCAGGGCAAAGATTGCTGAGAAACAGGGTGGAGACCAGTCTGCCATTGAGTGCTTGTTTGAAGCTGTGGAGTTTAATCCTGAAGTAAGTGCATAACATTTTACTCATCAAGCAGTAATATTTCTCTCTCTTTCTCTCTATCTCTTCTATTGTTTTTCTTCAGGATATTAGAATCCCATGGATAACAGTAGTAGCAGCAATATAAAAAAATATTGTAGGATAAGTTTGTATGCTTCATGTAGCTTCAAGCGCACTACTTTACTACAAGAATTTGTAAGCAATTTACGAGAGACTTACTTCGTTGAAGTTTGTTTGATGGGATGCATACTAAAAGATGTTAGTTTTGAATAACATGTATTTACATACTTACTCATGACTGTCTCAGTGCTGTCAATTTTTACCAAGGTGTTGTAGTTGAGTGACCCTTATACTGTTGAAATCCCCACTATCTGCTACATGTCTAGTCTTGTCAGAATGTTTTTACAAGTATTTTTTTTTTTTTGGGGGGGGTATGAAAAAACATATGTAAAATGGTTATTGACATGCAAAGTACACATTCACAATTCAAATGACAAATGCAAACTTGAAAATGTTGCCTAGTCTTATCATGTCTTGTCATAAAGTGTCAAAAGGTGAAAAGGGGTTACAATGGTGTCAGCAAATTTCAATGATGGCCCCATAAATATGGTCCAACAACGGCTTGTCTTTACTTCATTTACTAAGTGTAACATGTAATTTTTGTATACTTTGTTTGTTAATACTACAGCCTGTAAAAGATATCCTGGACACCCTGGCTACATACAGACTCAAGCTAAAGATGAGCAGTGAGGAATACGAAGAGACCAGATGGAAATCTCCTTCCATAGAGACTGGTGTGGACTTCCCTCTCAGGCACTCACCATGCCTTGAGGTCCAGACACCTGTAGCACACCTGAGGTTTGAAGAAGAGGATGGGAACCAGTCTCCTGATGGAGAGAATGATGAGAGACATGGAGGGGATACGTCCCATTTAAGAATCAAGTACAGCCTCAAGGAAACTACACCTTACTTTGCAAGGTAGACCAGACTTTTGCAATTTAAATGGCTTTTCTTTTGAGATCCAGAAGGGTGTCAACGTGCATCTTATTCATAGACAATAATACAATTCTGGTTCTCAACAAAATCTAATGTGACATGCTCACATTGTGATAAAGATGGACTGATGTTCGTTGATGGTAGATACTGTTTGTAAAACTAGAGGTCATGGTTACATGTGTATGGTTACTGATATCAGACACGTTCAATGCTGTTACATAGTGAGAGAAAGGAGGAACATTCAGAACAAGATCGATCAACAAAATAAAAGATCTAACAAAAACCAGGTGTTCCCTCTCTGATATGTATGCTCTTGCAGAGATGCCAACTGTTCCGTTTTTGCCGTATTTGTCCCTTTTTTTGGCTATGAATACGGCAGTACGTTTTTTGTGTGTTTTGTTACGTTTTTTTTTTTTTTTTTTAATTGACGTTTTTCTTAATTTCCGATCATGGGCTTTGTGTTGTATGTGTATTATGCACCTATGTCTTCAAACGATGCATGCAGTACGGTGATACGGGCCCAAACTGCGCTCGTTGCGAACAACCCATGTGTACTGTATGCGCGTCGCTCCGATCCGGTGCGTATAAGTGTTACCGCCGTTGCCTATTTCTTTGAAGCTGCTTGATTGGGCGATATTTTAGTGTTTTTTCAAAAATACTTTTTTTGGTAAAAAAATACTGTTTTTTCTGTTTAAGAATACTTTTTTTTGTTGATGAAGGTTGGCATCTCTGCTCTTGGTGCAGATCGTCATTTATTGTGAAACCTTGTAAAGGTCAAGAGTTATCAGCTATGACAAGAAAGATCGAATCAATTTGTAAATTTATGTAAATGAAATAAATACAAAGATCATTTATAGATGCATGTCTAAAGTCTTATCTCTTCCTTGCAGGATTCACCAGACCATTGGCCATTCTCCGCCCACTCCTTGCCTGCTGGTCACTCCAGTCAGACGGTCAGCCCGTCTGGACAACAAACGACGCTCTGTGGCTTGCCTTGGTACTCAGCTGATCCGCGTTCCGGCAGTAGAAGAGTGTTTGGACTCCATGAGAGAGGTAGCAACTAACTACCCTACAGCCCAGCTGATCCTACGACCAAATAGAGCTCTTACACAGGAATTCTCTGAGGCTCAGCTACAAGACTAAAGAAAACATTACAGTGCATCTTGAAAATACGTTTCAAAAGTGATTACTTTCTGTACTTCCATGGATAAAATTATAGTGGTCTATTTATCATTTTATAATGCTGTGACTTATATACCAGTTCAAGCTTACTTACTTAATGGTGTTTTTGTTTTCAAGTTTTTAATTTACCTGCTTGCTAAGAAAGTAAGTATATGCTTGTAGATAAGCAACATGTGGATGTACATGTACAAAGCTGACAACCCCAACTGAATCCTATTTTGTTAATACAAGTACAAGGGCCGCTATCTATTCACCTGCAATAACTTAATTAACACAATAAATCAATTACCGGTACATATGAATCTAATACAAAATGTAAAATACTAGTATACAACTTAACAGAGTTTACCTACATAGTATTACTTGTTAAACTCTGTTGCTGCTTGCTTGCACTTGCGAAGTAGATTATCACTAAACTTCAGTTCGTGACATTGGACACCTGGACTGACAAAGAGGCTAGGCCGGAACTCTGTGCAGTTTTTTCTCACCAGGCTGCATGTCCTCTCATCAGTGGCATTACTGTGCCCAATTGATAGGATTGCCCTCATTATTCTTGGCAGGAGAGCATACTTCTGTTGCCCAGATGCTGTTCTTATGCTGGAAATGTCTGCCCACACATCACCAGCTCTCCTGCCTAGCTGGATTCCCTTCAAAGGGTCATTCTGGAAACGTGCAAATTCTATTTTCAATTCATCAAAGTGATCCTCCATGTAATGAAATGTATGCACAAAAAAGTGCAGAGATGCAACTTTGCTGTCCATTCTCTTTGCAGGATTGGCAATTCTGGCATGACCCAATACCTCATCTTTCATGGGGAACTTTTTCACAATGTAGTTACAGACTGAGACAAAATATTTCCTCACAGAAGAGAAAATTCCTGCTTTTGCTCTGCTGTAAAGTCCTTTGCAGACAAGAAGTCATGTACATCTTTTCCAAGGATAAGGTCATCATCTGTATGCTGATTGCAAGTATCCTCATAGCTGCACTCTTCAGCAGATGCAACACTGGTAATTGATGGTTTTACGAAGTGCAGAAGAATGTCCTGTAGGAATTCTTGTAACTTCTGATGCAAGTCTTGAATTTGGGGTGATTCTTCTTGTAACTGTAGATTTAGTATGTTGAACATCGGTATTGTACCCATTAAGAACAGACAATACAGTTTATTGTAGTCGTTGAGTTTGTTGACGATTTCAGCAGATTTATCTGAAGCAGTTTCTTTCTTAGAACTGTCAGCTACAGATGAAGAACTGGCCTTTTTACTGGTGCCAGATGATGTACCCTTAGGAGCTTTCTTTGGGGCTGGAGTCTTCTTACCCAAACCAAGTACAGTTTGTCCATGTTTCTTAGAACCACCAGCTGCAGATAGAGACAATGTCTTGTTGCTGTTACTGATGCCTGAAGCTGTAGCTGCAGAAGGAAATCTCCTTGATGCATCCCTGTTCACTGTATATGTAGCAGGTTTTGCAGTAAGCTTGTCTGCAGTTTCTCTTTATGCTTTTAGGTGGATACTAGTTTGTGTCCCTGCAAACAATTGCTCTGGTAATGATGGCTTACTTGTATCTGAAGAAGGTTTATAGGTACTTGCAGCTGAAGAAGGTTTACATGTACTTGCAGCTGAAGAAGGCTTACTTGAAGCTGAACTAGAAGGCTTACTCCTCTGTGCTGTCATTTCCTTCAAACCAGAGACTCTTTCTCCACCCTTCTTTGTAGCTTCAGCTAGAGATGAAGAAGTCTCTTTCATGATGCCAGATGCTGTACGGGTAGCCGAAGCAGAAGCTTTTGAAGCATGTTTGTCGAAAAACTAGACACAAAGCTTTGTACCAGCAATTTCCTGTGAGGATATTACGCCACTGCTCTCTGTTGGAGCCTTCAGTTTCTTTGATGTACTACTTGTATCTGCTATTTTTCTTTTGCTTCCTGACTCTCATGAGCACAGTATGCAGATAGTGGCTCCCATTGTTCTAAGAGTCTTTAGAGTGCTCTTTCAAGGAAAACCATCTTGTGCATACATGCTTCAAGATCATATGATTCTCGACACAGCAGAGGGTTTGAAACTTGGTAAGTACATGTAATTTGTTCCTTTTACTGGACTTTTCAAGGTAGTAGTAAATAGGAATGATCAACTATAGCAATTTCTTTGCTCCCTTTTCTGCAGCAAGGTGGAGGAGATGACATGGACATCCTAAGATAAATGTGTCAGGATTCTTCTGCTTAACAAATGCTGCTACCCCATTCTGTGAGCCCATCATTACAGCTGCGTTGTCAGCTGAGAAGGAGATAGCATTCTTCCACGGGATTTTGTTTTTTTGTCAAAATGTCATCAAGGATTTCAAGAGGTGCTTCCCTGTTGAATTCTCCTTTGTCACGCCTATTTCTAGCAATGCACTGATGACTCTGTTAAAATCTCCATCAAAGAATCAAATGATTGCGGGTACAATTGCTGTTGGGCACCACGGTCTGAACTCCCGTCAGTTGACAAAGTAAAAGGGACATCCCTGATCTTCTGCACAATTTCGTCTGTTGAAATAAAAACACAACATCAAAATTTATCAATAGGTACTTAAGGTATTTGAAGGGCCATGAACACTGGTACCTGTTACTTTTAAGACCCTGGCTATGCTTTGTGCATACAGACTTTTCAAAAAGGGATTACTTCTGTACTTAGAATTCTTGAATGATTTTTGTCTATTATATACTCACGAATCACTATAATTTGTGTATCCTAATGTGCTTACTATATCATACAAATAATTCATGCATGTGTTCCCTTTCTCATATTATTCTGGGAAATGATGGAATACTTATAGATATCAAATGCTTGCTTGCAATATTTAGATGAGCTGTAGCTTGATGCATTATTGAAGAATTTATTTCACTATCAACATAGACAGTGGTACATAAATCACAAAATAGCAAATATGGCCAGGGCGAGTGGATTTAGGAATGGGCATTTTAGAGATGTGCTTTTACTGTATGTACAAAACATGTAGGTAACATGTTTGAATTTGAATTTATTAACAACAGCACATCACAATAATGACAGTATATAAACAATCATACAATGCAAAGAATAATACTAATACATGAATACATAACAGAAGAGTAATGTTGATTGAACAGTAATAGTTTTAAAACGATATTTCGACATAGATCTGCATACTATTAAATGTACAAAGATATATACGTAAACATGTGTATTTACTGTAGTACATGTACTAATATATTTAGGTGAAGTTGTTAATAGGAACTAGAAGTTAGCACAAGTAATACCGGTAGTCGAGCCTATAGCCATTCTTTGGCAAGATTACTTTATTGTATTTTAAAAAAAAATATATGAATGTAAAACTTGTTTGTTTTGTATCATTGTCTGTGATATGGTGTAATATTGAAGCCCTAAAAAAGAAAATCGCGCTTCAAAATGATCAAGAAGTGCCTCAAAAAAGTAAAAATCTTTGAGTGACCGGTTTTACCATACTCGTTTTCCCCAATAGACTGTAGTGTTATGAAAACCGTTAGGAAAACGCAAAATTTCGTTTCGATTTCCAATCATAAATATCTTGATAATCAGACAGGCGATCGGCTTGTAAAAGTCATGGGGTTCCTGACTGACCTAAAGGTTTATAATTATCATTGCAGCATGAGCTAAATCCAGGATTTTGTTTCAGAATCTGAGACAAAGTTACCGGATCCCTTTAAGCATTATAATGAAAGATAACAAACCTTTCAACAAATACAATCATCACTATGTTCATAAAATGAAAAGGATGTATTAATAAAAATAAAATCATACAGATATGCGTACATGCGCAATTCCAGTAATAATCGTTAACAAGCAAGTGTATACATATAAAAGGAAGACAAGTAAAATAAAAGGAAACCATTTATCCTTATATATAATGTAATGTCAGACATTAGAGTTTTCCTTTCTTAGATTGTATACATCAAAACTACACTATTTAGAGTTTTAGTATGGCCCCAAAAACTTGAAATAATTTCCAAGAAGAGTAATATTTATTTGCACATTATATTTGTTTCCGTTGTTAAAAGGAGATATGTAAGGAATAAACATACTCATTATTGCTTGTATTTGTAATGTAGAAACAATGTCACTCCTTGAAATGTTGGTACACTGTAGTTTGTGATTGATTGAAAACTTTGGTGAAAGATTGATTGGCTGATGGATAGATTGATTGATTGGTGGATGGATTGATTGATGAAATGAATGATAGATAGATAGATGGATTGATTGATAGATAGATGGATGGATGGACTGATGGATGGATGGATTGATTGATAGATAGATGGATGGATTGATTTGTGGATGAATGGATGGATTGATTGAAAGGTAGATGGATGGATGGACTGTTTGATGATTTAATGTTTTAATGATTAATCGACTATGTCTTACGTTGGACTGATGAATCAGTAGATTGATGGATAGATGATTAAAGGATGAGTGGATTGATGGAATGATGTTGGACCAGCTGTTGAGTGGAGCAAGTTATGTTGATGGATTAATGATGAATGAATGTTAGAATAGGAAGACAAGTAGTAGATCAGATAATGGCCAGATGGGTAGGTAGTGGAACTATTAAAGGTATTACAAAGTTTTGGTATGGGTCATGAATTTGGATCAAATGAACATATTGGAAGCATATGCGATTTTAAAATATTCAGTGATCGTTGTCGCGGTTGAAATCGAGTCTAAAGTGATGAAATTGTAAATAACAAACTCTTTATGTTGTATAGCGCCCTCTCAAGACTGATATTACTTTAGCTTTAAAACAATGTTTCTTGACTACAATGGCCCAATTTACTATTCCCGTTTGGAAATTATATATCAGAACTGCAGATTCTGAGATTTTCATGGTAGCAGCTACCATGGAATGGCCTTATATAGGCGCTATTTGAAATATTTGAAATTTACCGGGAGCGTTAAGTGTTTTAGGGGCTAAATTTTTTAGTGCTTGTAATACATCCACAGGGGCATCCAAATATATCAAAAATTTAAAGAATTACTATCCATCCAATTTCAAAATTTCCCAAAACTGTGCATTACCTGCAATATAGACTCTATATTGATAAAATTTATTAGTCAGATGAAATATATGTATTTAAATTTATGTAGAGATGACTTGATGAAACGAAAGGTTGATGGGTGCAATATCCGATTAGGTTTACTTGTAACCAACGTTTGGCCTTTTCCCAAAAAAATATTGCTCTACCAACAGGCTGCCTACAAAATTTCCATTTAGCATTACAATATAATTTATACAAGTCGCTTTTTCCTTTAATATTATTATTATATTATTTCCCTTTCTACAAACTATTTAATTAATGATAACATGGCAACATTTTAAATATGCTATCTGTACTAGGCTTTCAGATTAGAGGCATCATAAACTTGAGAACGTGAGAGCTAGGCCTGTTTTTCAATTATCGGTAGAAAAGGAAAGTTTTTGTTTTTCGATGTTATATTTAAAATTATTATTATAAAGTCTTGCCAACCCCCCAGCCAAACCTGATTTTGTTGCCCTTTGTGTTCATAAATAGCGCCGTCTAGCTTTGAAGAGCAAGTGGCCTTTGTTCTGCTGTGGTCGCTGCTCATTCAGGTTGCTCGCTCTCGGAAAATAGCTGAAATTCTTGGTGAATGATGTCACCAAGACTACGAAAGCGCAATAATCGTGCATACGTAATGAGCTTATTCCGCAGGTGCTTCGAGCGAAACGATAAAGTGCATGCATTGTGTACGGGCGGTGCATGCAGCCAGCTACGACGCGTCAGCGCTGACTCGAATTCGGAAAACGTTCGTTCGTAAATAAACGGTACAATTACGCACATTGATCATCGCGATCGAGTAGAATGCACGGTGTAAACATGGCGTCTGGAATTATACTGCAGAAGGATTAGATTGGAGCCACCTCATCATTTTCATGGATATGAGCTCACATCAGTGATAATAATGCCTAGAACACGTGAAGGAGAGTTTCCTCTCCCAGGAGGATGGGAAGAAGCTTGCGATGGTGATGGAAAAGTGTATTTCATTGACCATAGTACGAGAAAGACATCGTGGATGGACCCTCGCGACAGGTAGGCTGATCGGGCTCGCAAGGTGGCCGTTGTTTAGCCGCTTGCGTACAGCGGCACTGATAGTTGTGTTTATGGTGGTAGACTGGTAGTGGTATACGGTGCGGTGGTGGTAGCGGTACAAAGGCGAATTGTTAACTGCAGCTGCGCAGCGAATAGCGCGACGTTTTCCCTATTTTTGGTCGTCAATCAGCTTATAATGTGTATTTGTAGATCTATGTGTTGCTCTAGTCTACGTAGAATGTTTGTTGATCATTTTATCATGTTTATCATTGTGCAGAGTGTAGGCCTAGTCATTTATCACAAAAAAGTAAAAATACAAATTGGTAGAACATTAAATAGTATTAGACTCTAGTAAAAATGATCTAATGTAATGGTCCGAATTCACAAAGGAGGTTTAAATTTAACCCATGGTTTAAACCCTCATTTACATAACCCATGGTTTGAAATCAATGCAAATTAAGCGTACCTTGCCTTGCGCGCGTCTAATATTGGACCTCTGTCTTGTGTCTCGCTAATTTTGCGCTTATTTTAAACCATGGGTTTTGTAAATGAGGGTTTAAACCACGGGTTAAATTTAAACCTCCTTTGTCAAAGTTTGTGAATTTGGGCCCGTGTGATTTCAACCATAATGAAAATAATCCATGTTGGTATGGTTGAATATTAAAGTCAGTGTCTGATTTTTGTTCATGTCATTGAAAGTGGTTCATAATTTTAAATCTGTAAAGAGTGTATTTTATTGAAAAGAGATGCAATGTACATGGAGGTATAAATGTAATTTTACTTTCATCAGTTCATGACTTTGTTATCTAAGATATAGATCTAGGGAAGGTTGACAATGTCAGTTTCAATATTTAATAAAGAATTCTCCTTACCAGACAGTTTTGTCTGTCCAGTAAATGATTTACAAAATTTGTCTCTGATGAAAAATCAGGTGTTCACTTTTTGCATAAATCAATTTGATTATGAATAACGATACGCAAATTAATTTACATGTAGGCTACATGGAAGTCAAGAAATTTGTTAGCGGATCTACATGTCCTAGTGTAGACTGTAGTATTAGTTTTGGTATAGTAATAGAGAATGTCTCTACCGTCTACGACACTACATGTACAGTATGTTTCTTTCCAAAACCCTTCAGATCAGTTTAAACAAGATTAAATTATAGAATAGGATATCACCAAAACTTGCTTTTATATTTGCAATTTTGTAGAGGACCCTAATGAATACTATTCTATTTCTATCTGCAGGTAATATTTTTCAAATTCACAGATTTTAAAAATTTTTATAATCAAGTTGATGTTACAGTTCAAATGGACCTCTATACTGAATTCAAATGAGACTAGTTCAAGCAGCTATATTTACATGTAGTTTGAACCCTCATCTCCACATTTCTTCTGCAAATTTACAGTTAATTGCCGAAATTCATAGAATCAGTCATTAAAAGAAATGAGGCCATATTTTATGGAAACAAAGTATGTATATTTGAATTGTGATGACATCTTGATACAATGTACATGTACATGTAGGTCACACTTTTGGTGCCCAGATTTTGGGACAGACACATACAATGTAACCTAATAAAAATACAGAGAGAATTTGAGAACACAAGGACACCACTCGTATATAAAAACGAGAGACAACAATCAAATTTTTTTCACTTTGTGAAAGCTTTAAGCAGTTTAATTCTCATCTGTCTTACATAATATATGAAGAAGAAGAAGAAACAAATCATTGCACCACTTTTAGAAAGAAAAAAAGGTTCAGTATTCTGAAAAGGGAAATAGAGGTATTTCAAGGATAAATGTAGGCCTAGATTCATAACACCAAGAAAACCCCTTTCACTTGTGGAAGTAGTTTAATTCTCATCTGTCTTGCATTATGTAAGAAGAGAAAAAATAATCCTTGAAGCTTAAAGAAAGAACAAAAAAGTTCAGTGTTCTGAAACCAGGGATAATGATATTAAAGCTAATTCTAGATGATAATATTTCACTTGTTGAAAGTAGTTGAGCATCTTTCTGAAAGTAGTTGAACATCTTTCTGAAACTAGTATCATGTAAACAAAAATGCTAGGAAAGCTTTGAAAGAAAAAGATTCAGTATTCTAATAAAGGAAACACACATATGCATGTACATTGTGTAGCCATCTTTGATAAAAACCACATCTCCCATTTGTTAAGCACATGGTGGCGGTCCTACTTACCCGGATTTCCTTATCTTTCTATGCTCATTACTCAGCCACTACCGGTATACATTTTCTACCAAATTTGTTTTGCACATGTCATTTATTTGTAATCTTGAAAATTCAGTGTAAGTTTTGTTGGATTCTGTGAGAATCTATTTTCCATATTTCCTAGAACTCCAGTTTATCTTTAAGAAATAAGAATAGTACAAAACTTTTATTTACTATTTAATTTCAATAAAATGTGTTTGGAAAAATGTAATTTGATACATGCTCACCTACAATGTAACCAGATAAAAAAAAATGTTTTTGTAACATTCCAATTATTGCACCTGCATGACCTGTTGAATGTTTCATTCCAAGTCACAGTACATGTATGATAGGTATAACTAAAGGTTTATCATGATAAAGGAGAGAAGATTGTCAATATTATTCAAGCTTATTGAAAATCAGCCTCCTCTATCACTATCAGTAAAGATAATCAGGGCAGGAATGTCAAACATCTTTCAAATTGCAGCCCTACAGTCTGGACTTTGCTCCATGCCTCTGATGCCACTAACTTATGAGTTGTTTGTCTTTTTGTTTAGGGGGAGGAGAGGGTCTAAACTTCTAAAGCCTTCACCAGTTATGTTTAAATGTCACATAAATTGTTTGTATAACAAGCTTTAGATTCAGATTAAATTACATGTATTGTATTATAATAATAAGGTTTGAAATGAACATACACACCCGTAACAGGCTTGCAACAGACAAGTAGGCCAATAAGAGAATTAAATCACATTTCAATGATGAATATCTAAATGTTCATTTGTAAGTTGTTTTAAAATCCATGAATACATTTGTGTAGCTGCAAAAAAAAAACACCTGCATCACTGTTGCAGTTTACTCAACATTGCATTTTGGAAGTTGGCAGCTGTGGAAATGACTGTCATGTACAATTCACAGATGTTTCACTTTGTCAAAATGTTGTAATACATACATACATGTGTATGCCTAGATGCTTTTGATATACTGAGCTTTGTCTGGAGTCTGGACCCTCAGTCTGTTATTTAGTATGAAAGTAGTAATAACAGACAGTATGAAAGGGGTCTAGTGATATTAGCAAAACCCCTCCAAATTCCCATTCTCCCAATGACAGGGCCCCATAGAAAGGAATGTGTGTTTTATTTGTCTACAAACTCTAGCCTGCCTTGAAATAGTTGTTGGTTTCATAGCAGAGTGCTTTCAAGCTATGCCAGTTCTCTCCTCTCGCTGGACCCAGAAGCAAAGAATACATGGAAATGACACCTTTATGTTACCATAAAATACATGTACATGTAGACGGAAAGCCTATTGTGTGGTGTGGGAGCTTTCATGTTTTGTGTGTATTTGGGGGAACTAACTTCTGAGCAATTTTTTTGATTCTGTCTTCATCAGACATGTACAAACTGTATCACAGGCCATGTTCACACTGCCATACAATGTAAGCCTCCAGTCTCCACAACCTGTACAATGTACATGTACATTTATATGTACATGTATGCAATGTGTGTGTGTGGGGGGGGGGGGGGGGGGTCATTACATAAATGCTGTCCATACAGTGTGGGATCTTCTTATCACACTGAGGTATATGTTCATGTCCAGTAAGATCAAATTTTGTCTTGTCAGTTGTCGATATGCTTCTCATACAGGTACCGGTAATAAGTTTTGAAATATCTTGGCTTGGTAATAAAGTCAGCTTGATTTTCCTCTGTACATGCATGGAGAGGTGTTTTTTTTTTAAAGAGAAAAGTTGATCAGATGGAACTCGTTGATTACTGTTGCATAATTGCACATGTCTCAGGCATACATGTACATGTTGGAAGAGTCAGCCTGGGAACTGGGAAGAGTGAGATTAATCATTAAACATGCCCATACATGATTACAAGATACCATTTGGTCTTTCTGAAATATAAATTTTTAAATATGATTGGCAAAATACAATTAGAATAGATGTACTGTACATTAGTACATTTTACTACATGCAGGCCTACAGTGTACATCATGTCCCTAAACTCAGCTGTATGCCTACAATGTAGATGTTACATCATGTAATAAAACATATAGGCCTACATTGTACATGTATCACTCTGTATTACATGTAAGCTTTCTACATTTCAGTGAATAGACAAACGCAAATTACATTTATATGCCAAGTCATTTATAAACAAAATTTGCTCATGATGATAAGAAAGTTTGCTAAAGGTTTGCATGATATATCAACAAGTAAGGAGGAGAATTCCATTGAAATACATGTAGCTGCCAACTTGCTATCTCAATTGTTTCATGGAAGAAACATCTACATAATGACTGATCAATAAGTAAGACATGTTCACAACTTTCACAAGTTAACATTTGTAACGTTTTATCAGCTGATACATGTAGGTACGGCACAATTGTACTGTACATGTGCAAAATGTACCATTGGTTTGCATGATAAAACTTAGTATAAACTACATTATTGTAAGCAATATTAGAAATATTTCCTTGTTAACCACCATGAATTGAATTTTGTGACTTGGAGCATTCAATTGCATTATTAGTCAGTCCATTTTGCCCTTTCATGATCATCTTTACTCCATTGTAGTCTGCATAATACTTATTCATGCCGTGCAGGTTACTTGTGATTCCAAATTTTCCCACTCCCACTCTTTATTTACACAGTATCATTCCAGCTTGAAATTGTAGAATACTACAATAGTTTTGTTGTAATATTGTATTACTGTACAAGTTTACAACTGATGCAAAGAGAGATAATGTATTTTATTTTACCTTGCACACCACAAGAATTTTTTCAACCCCCCTTTTTTCCCCTATATTTTGTGTGTGTGTGTGTGAATTACACTCTGTACCTCAATTTCAATTTGTTTTATTCCCCCCATGTACTGTGTACATGTATGATAATCTTTAGCCTACAGCCCTACACTGTACATCACATAGGAATTTGTTTATAACCCACATGGAAATATAAAGTAAAGTGTGAATCGCACCTTACATGTATTTTACTGTTGAGAAACCTACAAAAACTGTCTATAGGTCTGTTTTTCATCAGCCCGGGTTGGAAAAAAAGCCCGCTATTTTGTGATCCGGGAAATTAGCCCAAAGTTACAAACTCGAGCTCGAGAAATTTGCTCAGTGTTAACAAATTAACGCGCATGCCGGGATCAGGAAATCTTCCCTAGTCTTCGGGCTAGTGAAGACGGACCACAAATAGCGGGCTATTTTGCAAACTAGCCCAAGATATCTTGGAAAGATTTCCCGAGCAAATAGCCCGCTATTTGCGTCTTCACCTGCCAAATAGCCTGTATTTCGTGATCTAGCTAATTTCCCGGTTCAGAAATAGCGGGCAATTTGGCCAACTCGGGCTGATGAGGACAGGTCTTATACAGTATGTGAGTCTACCATACAGATCATATCGAGACTAGTTTTCTGGACAAATGATATACATTGTAGGCCATGGGAACTTGCTTCTTGTATTGTTCATATTGTAAAAATCTTCTTGGACAATCTGAAATGTCTCAAGGCCTTCAGTACAAGTAATCCTCTTCTGTGTTCACAAAGCAGTCAAGACATCCATTGTACCTGGCAAGAGTATGTTGCATTCAACCTTTGAATCCCTTATCTTAAAGAGTACATACCTTATTTTAATGGAAGGAAAACCTGGGCAAGTGGGTACAGTGTACATGTATATCATGAACATTTTATTGGCCAATTTGTTAACCAGATTATTTTGCTGAAACCTATTATGTGAACTCACTCTTTGAACCCAAACCCACACATTCCTCAGTATATTATATGGACCTGCAGGTCACCACAACACTTGAGGTCAAATGTGAAAGTGTCTACATGTAAAATTAGTCTCTTTCTCTGCTGACCCCAAAAGATAAATTGTAAAAGAGTAACCACATAGTACTAGCCTGTTGATTCACTGTTCGTATGACAGGGCTCCAGAGTAAAAGCTTTATATTTAGGGGGTTGGGATTTAGGATATTTACATGTAGGTCTGTATCTGTGAGCCCTGTCTAAAAATAGAAACTGTGGGTGTCCGGATCTACATGTACATGTACATTTTGTTTCCACCTGTATAGGCCACACCAAGATTTTTATTTAAAAGTGTTGAGAATGAAAAAAACATATATAAACAATGTTTTTAAAGGCTACTTAAACCTGATTGGTTATAATAAACTTGCGTAAAATATATCTTGCCCAAAATGAACTACAAATTTTTGAATTGTGATGCAGCTTGTATGAGAATACAAGTGTTTTTAGACATTCAGAATTTGTTTTTACAAAGAGGCAAATTCAAATGATGCATCGGCGGTGCAGTAGCATTGTTTGCGCAAAGGTCTGTTTTGATAGACTAGAATCAAACTCTGAGTAAAAAAGAGCAAGTATGGTATGTGACAATCCTGTGTAACACCTTGCATAAATCATTTCCTCTTTTCCCACATGGGCTCTGGTTAGGACCACTAGCTGAGCACCTAATGGGCTCCTATAGTTGCCCTCAGTTGGATTATATAGACCTGGGTTGGATACATGTTGCCCTGAATTTTGATATATTATCGCTGCATCCGTTCAGTTAGAATTTGTATTTATTATTTTGTGAATAACTTGACATTGTTTGAAAGATCTAAGCCTACTGTAGTTGCCACAAAGTGGTAATCCTTTGTGACTTATCTTGATCGCTCTGAATCGCTCAACAGTCAACTTTGATTGCCTCTGAAGCGAGGACAACTGCAGTTGTCAAGCTACAAATTAATAGTTAGGCCCTACAAGTTCATTTTGTAAAATGAGAGTGCAAGAACAGAACATTTTGTTTTGGGAAATCCAAACATACCTACATAGTATACAGATATACATTTACATTACATAAATAGGCCAATGATTCACTCATGCCTTCCCAATTATCTTCCTTTTGATCCTTCCAAATATTAGATTTTATGAAACGGTCCATGCATCTTGCCCCCTGTCCACACACAACATTTTCCGTGATTAGGCGTGATTAGTTATACCGTTTCGCGATAGTTATATGATGAAATTGTGTGTGTGGACGCTTACTAACGATACGTCGTATAACGAAACGCAGGTTTGGGCATCGTTCGAACTAGAACTCAATAACTAATCACGCCTAATCACGCTTAATCATGGAAATTTTGTGTGTGGACGGAACTAGTCTAACTGGGCGGGGCTTAACGTCGGATCGCGAAAGGAGACCTGACCTCTCATTTCGCTTCCATTTCATGACCGCAGTAGCAAACTGCGCACCTATCGACATTTCGCTGTAGAGTTTTGGGATTACTTTCTTGTGTGTGTGGACACCCTGGAATTTATACGATGATTCTTTATACAACGTTTCTTGTGTGTGGACACCCTGGAATTTATACGATGATTCTTTATACGACGTATCGTTATAGAGTTTCGGGATAAATTGTTTTGTGTGTGGACACGCTGTTGAAGACTACTTGAAATGCAAGCCTTTGTGCTTTGTTGCCTGTGAGCTTACAGGACAAGTGTACATGTAATTCAAATTTATGTTTTTCAGTTTCCAAGAAAGAGGTATTATGCTTCTTTTTTCTTGAAGAAGGGTCTACAATTTATAAACAAAAATGACAACCCACTGCGTGTATTGATTGTGTAGCGTATTGATTCTCTCAGCCATTCACATGCATACCAGGATACTGTTGAGTTAACTTTAAAAAAGGGGATTAAAACTTTAGACCAAAACTGTTGATGTCACATGTTCTTGTGTAGTCCCATTAACAGTACCCATATATGTGTGTGTTTCAGCATATTTTGTTGTGCCCGATTTTCACCAAGATTGGGTCATTAAAATAATTTTCATAATTTCAAAACCTCAAAATACACAGTATTCTCTTGTACTCATAATCTATATTTCCTAATGCTTCTGACAGTGCAGTCACATGACCAGAACTCCACTTTTTCTTTAAATGGCTAAGTAGCGTTGGCTTCCAAATAGTCCTGTTAAGAGGACCGAAAGAGAACTATTGATCTACATTCCTATCTTTGTGTCATCTATTGATCTGCCTCCATCCCTTTGTCAACTCTAGAATTAGACACATACATCAGCTATGTGTGCATTTCCTTCTCTCGCTTTGAGCCGTGTGGGGTTGGACAGCCTTTGTACGCAGCGTGCCGGCTTTAAAAGCGTATTGTACTGCTTCACATGCCCACGTATGTGATCATCCTCACCAGGCGTATGGTTTCATAAGCTTTGTCTAATTTGCTACATGTACATGTTTATTAAGATAATACTGTATGTTAATGTAGTGTGAATGAAATGAAGACTCGTACACTATTGTATTAGGATTTCTGTAATATAGAGAACTCCATACAACATGTATACAGAATCACATGTGTACAGTGATCACAATCATCACACGTTGGGTATGTTTCAGAGAATCATAAAAGCTTCATAAAGACACCTGTTTCATGTTCTACGTGTCATAAAATTAACATGATACCAAGTATTCACCTAAAATGAATATTTGTGAACCAAGGTAGAGTTGGTTTCATCCGTTCTCTTCATACATGTACATGTATTTGAGCAATTTTTGAAATTTGTTTTTATCTTCAGTGTTATTGTCTCGCCTGCGTAGCAAAAAGCGAGACATAGGCGCCGCTTTTCCGGTGACGGCGGCGACGGCGTCAACATCAAAACTTAACCTAAGGTTAAGTTTTTGAATTGTTAATATAATTTTGAAAGTATAAGGTCCTATTAAATGAAACTTGGACTAAAGGGTTATCAAGTATCCCCAATCATGTGAGGAAAATTTCAGGTCACAAAGTCAAGGTCAAAGGTCATTTCAGGTCAACAAACTTAGACTATGTTGTGGCATCATCATCAAAAACTTAACCTGAGGTTAAGTTTTGAATTTGTAATATAATTTTGAAAGTATAAGTTCTTATTCAATGAAACTTAGACTAAAGGGTTATCAAGTATCCCCAATCATGTGAGTAGAATTTCAGCCCACTAGGTCAAGGTCAAAGGTCATTTCAGGTCAACAAACTTAACTATGTTGTGGCATCAGGCTAAGATTTTTTAATTGTTATCATAATTTTGAAAGTATACATTCCTATTCCATGAAACTTGAACATAAGGGTTATCAAGTATCACCAATCATGTTATTAGTCTTTTAGGTGACAAAGTAAAGGTCAAATGTCATTTCAGGTCTGGAAACTTAGACTTTGTTGTGGCATCAACATCAAGATTTTGAAATTTTAGCATAATTTCAAAAGTGTTTGTTCAAATTCCATGAAACTTGTACCCAAGGGCTATCAAGTATCACAAATCATGTGACACAAATTCCAGGTCACAAAGTCAAGGTCAAAGGTCATTTTAGGTCAGTAGACTTGGATTATGTTATCAAAATTTAATATGAGAATTAATAAATAAATTGTTGTTATTTTTCATATTTCATGAAAGTAAATATTCGAATCATTCGAGTACTTTCCCATGAATATTCTAATAGTAATTTTAGTATTCGATCCCAGGCCTAGTATGTACATGATCAGTTACAGCTAGGTGACAATATTGATGTTTGGATAATATATATTGGAGTATATCTCATAATAATGTTCTCATTATGCTAATGAGACGTGATGTGATGTAGATGGGTTCTACCTTCCAATTGTTTTTACACAAAGTGCTGAAAAATCCTCTTTTCTTAAAAAGTTTATTAGATAACTTTATTTGTAAATTACTGACAAGCATTGAAACATTTATAGTCTTACCCATACACTAAATCTCATTATATTGTATTCTTATGATACAGTAAATAATTATTCTGATGATTCATAATCAATATTCACTTCAAAATGCTTATTATATTCAGAGGATTTCATTTTCGGGGGTCTGCAAATGGGCCACCCTGCCTATAAAAATAATGTCCCAACCTCAACTTTTCATCATATCGAATTGCGTAATGCCGAATTGCGTAATGCAGGCGAGACCGCCGAGAGCGTTTCACTTGTACTTAAATAATTTGTAGGACGTAACATGAACATGGACACACATTGTAGGCAGATCTACTTGTATGTCATAATCGTCTTCTACACAGCAGATTGCTAATTTTCTGATTATGAGATATTCCTTGCAAAATATTTAAAGGGGGCAATAAAACTGCATTTTCTAGACTTGTTGATGGTACACTTTTTCATGTACCGTAAGTGGATTGGGGATAGAGGATTTTGAGGATTCAGTTATTAAATTTGTAATGAACAAAGATGTGTACCTATCTTATAGATTTTCTGCTTGTTAGTTTGCCTGCTCATAAATCATAATTTAACCTATTTACTTACTTTTGTCTCATTTTATTCACAGATTGATCAAACCATTGACATTTGGAGACTGTGTAGGTGATGGTAAGTACTTGTTTCTTTATTGCCTCTTAGCCCTCAAGATTACAAATTTAAGGACAATTTATGTTATCACTTAAAACCATACAAGCAGTGGTGAGAGTCCCCAAGTTATTAATACAAATGTAGGTGTACATTTTAATTTACTTATGAATCTACATGTATTCAGATATGTATATCATATAGTAGTCATGAGGTTGAGATAATGACAAAAATAGAACTCACAGAACCTAATGAAATTTATATTAATTATGAAATCAAAAGAAGAGAAGAAGAAGACATTATCTGACAAATTATTTCCATGCAAAATGCAGTTTCATTAACAGGGTTGAAGTATTATTATTTTGTGATCTGGTTTACATTGCTTTATTGTTTTTCTCTTCGTTATCACACAGAGCTGCCATTTGGATGGGAGGAAACATTTGATCCATCAATCGGTGTCTACTACATCAATCATTTAAATCGTAAGTCATTCCATCAATAATTCAGAATAGAATTTCCCTTCCCTGATTATAAATTTATTTACTTTTTATTTTTTAATAGATTCATTTTTTTTGACAGGATACAAGAATAAAATATCAGTGATAATATAAGGTTTCTTGAAAAGAGTCGTGCCAAAATTCAGAGTATATGTAGGTAGTTATACATTTAATGCATGCACTAAAAGAATTACATGTAAACTGAGCTTGCTGAGCTGAACTGGGCAAGGATAATTTAGATTTGGTTATTTGGTTGTCTCATGCAAACTGGGGGTGGATTCATATTTTGAAACACCAGCTAATGGTTTTGCCTTTTATGCAAAGGAAGATGTTATTGCCATTGGGTTGTGCATTGATGGTAGAAAGTTTAAGAAAAGGTTTAGTTCTGGGTAAAGATGACAAATAGTCTGAGCTTTCTCATTCTCTGTATTCCTATGTAAAAAATATTATATTAGCAATGTCCCATGGAAAGGAGTGCTCTTGGAGTGCGTTCATGCACCAAATCTAAGATTACTCATAATTGTTTATAACTTTGGATTAAATGTAGATACCACATGATTGTATAATCTCATTATACTAATTTCTTTGTGCATTGTGTAGTGCTCCTCACATAGTGAGAAGCACTACACAATGTTAGTATATTATGGTTATTCCAAGAAGTCGAATATTTGAATATTATTAGTTTTAAAAAAAGTTTGCAACATAACCTTTTCCAAGAATCTCTAGACAGTTTCTTTCACAATACAACGCAGGACCCGAACCCAACTTTCTCTTTACCCTAAGGGGCGTAAACATCCATTCAACACAGATGGGTTGCATTGGTCTAGACAGCGCCAATCACTGCAAAACTCATTAGCAAGATACTATCTTAACTGCTTGCATCTCACGATCATTTATTTGATATAACTCTCCTATTTACCAGTGAATTCCATTGTGAGACTCCGAGGGCGATATTCATATTAAGCACAATGGCTTTAGTCTTTGTTTCAACCCCTACTCTACCATCCACTAAGTTGGTAGAGTACCAGTTGGTTCACGTTTTTGTAGAGAACTAAGTGTCAACCTATTTATTATAGCAAATATTACAATCCTGTCATTTTGAATTTGGTTTGATTTTCATTACATTCAATCATTTTGTTTAAGAATTAAAGTAATTTGTACATATATATACCGTATACACATATACAGATATTGAGCTTGACACTTTGCACTCTATAGATCAGAGGACAACTTGAAAGGTAAACCTGGTTTTACTTACATGTAGTCTGCAATTATACAAAGTCTGCATATATATATATACAAAGAGTGAGTTCCAGTATGGAATGGATTAATGGAGCTGGGGGAGAAATTGACACCTGGAGAAGAACTTCTCAGCATTCCTGAGCTCATCTGATGATGGGCATAAATCAGATTGATTTGATGTTGTGATGGTGGAAGGGTGCAGGTCATGGCAATGAGGGTTTTCTCACGCAGGGTCATTGGAGGACAATCAACATGCTTTCATCGTCCAATAATCATGTCCGACTTTCAGGTTCAATAACTTAACTTTCAACCCTTGCAATGAATCATTCTTCACCTCCATAGGATCTTTTATAACTCTCAACAAGGAAATTTTCAATTGATTATTTTTTTCTTCAAATTTCATTTTATCTATTGAAAAAAATACTTTTAACAGACCAAATAATAAGGGGGTGGGTCGGGGGCTATAAAATTGACTTTGGCCTTTTGGGGGTAATGTCCTCAAGAATACAAATTTAGAATTTTAAGAGGTCTTTGACGACCTATCATTTGAGGGTGGGGTGCTATTTTATTAGCTCTTGGGGCAAAGTCACGTTCAGTGTCCACTGTCAACCCTCCATACCCACTGACCAGAAATGTAGAATATTTCCCAGGGGATAGATTCTTTTGCTGCTAGCCCTCAAAATGCTTGTAGAGTCTCAGGGGCAATAATGTCCTCAGAGCTTTTGAAAGATGCACTGGAGCTCCATAATAACACTTTTATAATGTTTTCCGAAAATATTTTACTTTTAGAAAAATATTGCATTTTAAATGAGCCCTTTTATGTCTGAGTAACAGCCCCTACCCCATGAAAAAAGGGAGTTGATATGAGGGCAAGCCATGCTGCCTAGCAAGCCACAATAGCTTAATGATGAACTTGGCACTTGACATCATTTTCAAACGATGCAGTAAAGAGGTTAATAGGGTTGTAAGGCGAAGGAATATAAATGCGTTTACCAGGGGATGCTGATGCTAGCATTTTGAAATGTAACTCCCACCACAAGCAATGACTCATCACTGCGAACTGCTTGTTCTGAGCTGTGATACATAAATAGATTGAAATGAAATGGTAGGATACTGCTCTGTCAGTCAGTCTGTCTGTGTTTATGGCAAACTTGAGAGAAACTTTAACTTTTCAAACTCAGCTCTCACTGTTCCCAATTAGACTTCTTTTTGGAAATTTGGAAAGGATATTGGATATTTTCAGGATGCACATGCCATTAAATCCACAATTTTTTCATCACATTCAACTAATGGCATTATTATTTCTTTAATTTGTGCTGATCAGAGGCACTGCTGTAAATCACATCCACAAACATGCCCCTTGTATTTTTTTGAAAGGGGAGGAGGGGGCTTTAGTTAGTGATTGATTTACAGACCTCATTGAGGGTCATTCAAATGTATCATCAAATATGCCTTCCTCCTCTTTTATGATAGGTACATCAAATTAAAGCTATAGATCAATTAGTCAAGGAGACCAATTAGGGGAGCAGACCAATTAATGACCCTCAATTGTCCGTCCTCGCAAAATTGGATATGTTCACATTGGACATTTGAAGTGACAAATTTTCGGTTTGGGAGACCTCTAACTTTAAATAACGGCCTACTAACAACAACGCAGGTTGACACGGCCACATGACTGAAACAACTGTTTTTAACTACTGGCTGGTGAAACCTCAAAGTTCATTGCATCCACACTGTATAGCTTTGTGTGAGAATCTGTCCTCGCTGCTTGTAGTTACAGCGTCAATCATAACATCGCTTGTGGATTATAACTTTTGAGTGAACTTAAATTTTCAAAGTTTCAAAACCATGAATGATCCACACAGTCTGTAAGTTAACCTCAAAGTTTAAAACCATGAGCTAAACTTATTCACAGACTCTCTTGTGAGCTAATTCATTTCTTTATTCCACCTGTTACATCATTGGACAATTGGCACATGGGGCAGCATCAGGCCCATTCACACTACCGGAACAATAGAGTTTTTCAATTTTCATCATTCAAATATACAGTGTACATGATAATTGATAAACAAACAAATAAAAAAAAACATCCAAAGTTGATTACATCAAGTATTCATTGCCTGATACAATGGAATTCCCTAGGAGGAAAAAAATGATGAGAGTAGGCTACCCTGCATTATGAAGCTCCTCCTTGATGGTGAATATTTAGATCTGGTCTAGTGACCCGAAAGTACCTTTTATTTTATTAAAAGAAATCTTTACTCAATGGATTTCAAGTAAACAGTTTTATCATAAATACATGAAGCTGAAAAATAAATAGGGTTCATGATATTTTTTTTCATCGAGACTTATAACCCATGAATAACATACATGTACATGTAGTGATTCTAAAACAAGGTTTTGACAGATATAATTGATTTGATGTCTACCAAATGTTATATTAATAATGTTTCGCACTGCACATAATTTACCTATAAGGGTGGAATGTAAACTACATTACCCCCAGTACTGGGAAATATATACCACTGTAGTACATGTATATATCACAGAACCCCCAATTTGGAAATTAATTGCATTTCACAACCCAATTAGTATTTTGTATGGAAAATGTGTTCATGAATGTAGAATAAAATTTGTTTTTCAACCTCATATTTGCATAAGCAGCTCCCGAAATGCCTGATTTCTTCCTAGTAATTCTCTTATCTGGATAAGCCTCAATCCCCAATCGTACTTATCTATGGATAAGCTCTCCTCACTGACATTGTTGACATATTTGTGGCAGTTGATATGCACTCATAGAGATAAATAGACTGGCAATGCAACTCGAGCTATGTCCACACAGGACAGTCGTAGTTTTAAACTTAGTTTGCGAAACCTCAAATTATAAACAATGATGCACAAACTACGACGACGAGGCATCACATGGGACGAAACAACGGTATTCAAAGTTTTAAACTACAAGCTAGGAAAGCAATCCTTTTAAAGATAAAGACCAGTTCTGGTCATGCGATTGCATTGTGAAATAAACGTTGTGGAATCGATCAGAAAAGGTTGATCATCTAGCATATAAGTATTGGTGTGTACTGCAAGGTTCTGGAATCATCAAAATGATAAGAAATTTGGCCCAGTCTTGGTAAAGTTACAAGCACTGTACACAGAAAGATGTATATGGGACTACGCAACCACGTCGCGATATCTATTTAGTCCCAATAGATATAATAATTTACCAAATATATCAATTAGTAGGCGGTTTCCTGACTTTCCGGCAAAATTTGTATCATCACGTATTAGTCAAAACATATTCTTTCACATGATTGGTAATGAGAGCTTCCATTTCATTTTTTGAGAGAGGGGCGTTTCCAAAACTGGTCTTTACCTTTAACTACAAGCTGACGTAACCTCAAAGTTAAGTGCTTTCACACAACTTCCAAGTGACCACGTCCCCACCCCCAACCACTTGTAGATATATCTCGCACTGATCGCTCATTGTTTGTAACTTCAATTAAACTTGGTTTCGTATAAACTATAAACTAAGAGTGCATCCGCAGACGTCTCATATTCCTTTACTAGTAACTACAAAATAACTTCAAAGATTAAAACAACAACCTAAACTTGGATGGACTGTCGAGTGAACCTGACTTCTGATTAGTGATTACTGATTACCCATTCCACATACATGCATGGTGAGTTGGTCACTCTGACTTCAGTATTATGCCTGGTCATGTTAGCTCATGAAGTCTGTTTAGTGTTGGCTTACATTATCTGGTGGGTAATGTTTGAACTCTAGGGGCCCCATTAACAGTAAGAAGAATTTGATGTGGGGCAAGTCCAAGCTAGTTTGTCTGATAAATCACTGACCACATCTATGATTTCAGTATATCAGGGCCCCCATCTTTAATACAAAGAGTTGATATCAATTGCAACTATGTACCTAAGAGATAAAAGAATGCAAACTAGCGATTGATTACAGGACTTGCGATTGATTTGGATCAATCGCAACTCTTTATAAGACAGGGCCCAGATCCTTTATCCAGGGCCTGATACTAAACAGGGGGCTGGGACACATGAGCACCCAAATTCTCAATCTGGACTCACAAAATTTCAAAATGTTTACATAGGGCTTGGGCATACAGACTCAAATTTTTTATAACCAGACCCCCTACCAAAAAAGTTAGTGTAGAGCCCTCTTTTATCAGACAAAATTTGAAGTGAAAAGACACATTTGATGTCAATTTGTGTTAAGAACTCTGCTCTACCCTACGTGTAGTCCAACCTGCATGCAATATTTGATGATGTCGGCCTACCATTTTCAACAAACTTCGCAAAGTATTCCCAGGTTGCGTGTTGGCATACATGTACATGCAGGCCTATAGACATTAGATAGAGGCAGTATTCTGTAAATGCATGGTACAATAAGGCCAATGATAAAGTCCATTATTATAGATATTTTTAGTGATCTTTGTCATTGAAAAAAAAATCTCTGTGTTGTAAACGAGACCCCATGCTGACTGTGATAGTTCAATCACCTTTTACAATATTAGAAACCTGAAATACAGCCAAGAAGCTCTAAAAACCCATTGATTTTATCATTCGATGTAATACTCCCTTTCTAAAACTAGCATTCATCTACATTACAAACAAATACAAAGGCAATAATTGGAGCATCATCTTGACTTGATCCTCCTTTAGATCTGGCTGTAATCCAATGTAACTTGTTCTTAGATTTGTTCTTGATGCATTGATTTTGTGTCATGATTGATTAGACGCAGACAGGTTGGTGTCATGGGAGAAAGACACCTGCAATGGTTGGCTTGCTTTGCATTGTCTGTCTGTCATTCATTTGAAGTGAAAATGAAGCTCTCATTTCAAATATTTCGAAGTAGACAAGACAAATGAATGTGTTTGACTACTAGTATACTCAACTCCCCTCCCCTCCCCCATTCAGATTAGGGAGAATTATTGTATAGGCTACATCTGTATGATAAGGCATACATGTACCGGTAACAGGCGGTAAGCACTTTCTCTCTCTCTTCCTGTGTGTGTCTATCTCTGTTTCTCTGTTTCTCTCTCTCTCTCTCTCTCTCTCTGTTTCTCTGTTTCTCTGTTTCTCTCTCTCGTTTTCTCTTTTTCTCTCTTTCTCTCTCTCTCTCTCTCTCTCTCTCTGTCTCTCACTGGATAACAAACAAAACATTCTCATATGAAACAATGGTTTGAGCATTTTTTTCTAATGGAAACACAATGAAGCCTAAATAATCCAGTGCTTGTGTGAATACATATACATATGGAGCAAAAACATGTTAATGGGCAGGACATGCCCTATGACCTGTACTTCTGCTTTAATTTCTTACACTATAGCAATGTCCATGACATATGCTGATGCTAAACATGATTATGGTATGGTGTAAGCTGAACTCCCCAAAACAAATTTCTTCATCTTTCTAACCTATATGATATATGATATTCTTATTTCATACCTATGCCCCTTTTGCTAAAATAGAATGTCTCTTTGTACAAGTTGTGTGAATGCTCTGAATAAGTTTTGTATTAATTTTCTCTTGTGTGAATGCTCTATATGAATAGTCTATAGTCTATACACAATTCACAGTGATCTGTGTTGGGGGTGATAACATGGTGGGGGGCTAGTTGGGGAAGAACAAAAGTAGATATGTGAGCTATCTATTCTATAGACAAGTTTACAATGCTCTTTGAATAAAAAGACATGTAGGGAGGGGATTATATGCTCATGCTTTGATTTTTAATAATGAATATGATATCATCGTAGCCCCCTGCAGTCTTTTTGGAATTTTGGGGTAGATATTTCAAAAGTGCAGCAAAGAATAGACCTACTTTGTAATGGAAGGGATTTAGCTCTGGAGGCTATGACTCTATGAGAGGGCGAGTGGAAAACTGAAGAAGAAAAAAACATGTACAGCTGTAGAAACTTGGAAAATAAGGATGCATACAAATTGTTCACATTCCGCACAAAACAAACAAATAAAAAATGGTTATTCACATATAAGGGTACAGTGTTACTGCTTACTACTAGTCTAGTGCTCAGACTTTATAAAGTATACATATAGGATCATTAATAAGAGCAATTTGAAGGAGGGCTGTCCCATGAACTATATATTGTCAAATATTTGCTGTACACAAAATCCTGCTCACTCCAAATTCTGCTCAAATCATTCTCTTGCAGTTTGTCACATCGCTTCCCCATTGCTTCCTACGTATATGTACTTGTAAGATACTCATTTTTACACCAGTACCAATCATATTGTTAACATGACATACAACAAATAACTACTCTCTAAAAAAAAAATTGAGTGATCACCGACGTCAGTCCTCTGGAGAGTGAAAATGTAGTGTAAATAGAGTGAACATTAACTCTTTTCTTCTTAGAGAGCACTCTAAAATCAATCGATATTCACTCCTAAACAAGTGATCACTGACGTGACTCCGGGGGGAGTGAAAATAGAGTGAACATTCACTCTTTTTTTCTGAGAGAGTATACACCTTTTTTTAATACTTGTCTGATTGAAACCCATTTATTCATAGCACTAACACCAGTATGATAGTATGCAGCATTATTATCGCTATTAGTAGGGCTGGGCCTTTTCATGATTACACGTGCATGTACGCACATTACTGGCCAGTGCTACAAAAATGCCTGCGCCACAGCGTGATGACTGACACTCCTGCAATTTCTGATCATTCTTCTCTGGCTAAATCTAAATCACAATTCCTTTTCTTCCTCCATAGAAATGTGTTAAGCATGTAGCAATTTGTGTGGTTAGACTGTGCCTGTTGTTCCCACTTCCTAGTGGCCTATTGTTCCTCACATTCCATTCTGTTGTGCACCCCAATCCCATCTGAGTGGGCTCTCTTGTTCCCAGAAGCAAGCAAGGAACGTTTAAAGGAACGATTCAGCCTGGCTCCATTCTCTACCACAGTGACTGAAAGGAAATCATAAGTGGATAAACATCTGCAGTAGATTTAAAGGTATAGACCAGTTTTGGAAACGCCCCCCTCTCAAAAAATGAAATGGAAGCTCTTATTACCAATCATGTGAAAGAATATGGTTTTAATGATACCTGATGATACAAAATTTGCCGGAAAACCGCCTATTAATTGATATATTTGGTAAATTATCATATCTATCCAGACTGGATAGATATAGGGTAGTCCCATATACATCTTTCTGTGTACAGCGCTTGTAACTTTACCAAGACTGGGCCAAATTTCTTATCATTTTGATGATTCCAGAACCTTGCAGTACACACCAATACTTATATGCTAGATGATCAACCTTTTCTGATCGATTCCACAACGTTTCTTTCACAATGCAATCGCATGACCAGAACTGGTCTATACCTTTAAGGGATGGTCACATTTCTACCATTTTCTCACTCGCAACATTCTGCTTAGTCCCTTACTATTGGTGGGGCTACAGGTTTTAGCCCCACTGAGAGTTTACCCCCACTTTGTTTTCACATCTGATTGTACAGGAAAATGTGACCCTGCTTTCTAATTCTAAAACGATGATAAAAGTGAAATGGCACTGTCCAATTTGTGTGAAAGAGTCTTCAGCAATGTTTTCTCTAATACAATGCATTTTCTACAGAGAATGATTTCATCACTACTCCCATTTCATTTCAAGATAATATTTCCAGATATTAATTCACATTATTTGGGACATCAAATTCAAGATTACCAATAACATCAAACACCTGGTGAAAATTTAGGTGAAAAACATCTATTTAGCCTTGATGGCTATTTATATTGCCAATACTATGCATGCCTCTCTGTGGTTTAATGACATAAGGGTGAAGGTATTTCAACCACACAAAAATCAGTGGGAAAAAATACTCAACAAAATACACATGTTTACTTCCATTGTTTTCAAAATATGCAAGCCTTTATATTATTCAATTACAGGCATAGGTATTTTGATTGTTTACATGGTATATTTTACACGCAAGTGTAAATTTTACTATCACAGGGCTCGGCATGAGCATTTTTTCACAAGTGTTCATCTTGCAATTTTAAGGTTTGTATTCATGGGCGCCTTGTTTAAGTTTCAAAATTTGGGGGTCTGAATTTCAAATTTGAGCCTGACTATTTTAAAGGCATCGTTTAACAATGTTAAATCTGAGATGCACGGCCCTACGTGTTATCAGTGTCTGTGATATGGTGTAATATTGAAGCCCTAAAAAAATTGCGCTTCAAAATGATCAAGAAGTGCCTCAAAAAAGTAAAAATCTTTGAGTGACCGGTTTTACCATACCGGTACTCGTTTTCCCCTATAGACTCGTGTTATGAAAACCGTTAGGAAAACGCAAAATTTTGTTTAGAATTCCAATCATAAATATCTTGATAATCAGACAGGCGATCGGCTTGTAAAAGTCATGGGGTTCCTGACTGACCTAAAGGTTTATAATTATCATTGCAGCATGAGCTAAATCCAGGATTTTGTTTCAGAATCTGAGACAAAGTTACCGGATCCCTTTAACACAAAATATGCTATACCTTGTGATGATTTTGTGGATTTCACCTTTAAAGTGGGCAACGTCCTTGTAATCACCATGGAATGTTTTTCTGAGGTAGTCCAAGTTTTGAGAGCCTTGTGTGTCAAAAGGTCTTGTGTTGGAATGCATGGTCAAGTGTTATTTCCCAGCTAGCCTGTATTGTTGAGTCATGACAAAGCAGCACAATGGCCCTTGAAAGCAAGTTGGGTTTTAAGCTGTTTTCATTTGGAGTGTTGTTCAACCTAATTGGCGGAGTCAATAACTCTTGTCCGTTGAACATGGACATTTTACGGAGAAGCAAGGAAGGGCCTGTGTGTCCTGGTTCCATTTTTAGTTACTTTTAACTCCTTGCTTTTACAAGGTCATAGGAGTAATGTATGTTTATAAGTGTTATCTTCTTTCTTTCTTTTTTGTCTTTCATTATTTTATACAATATCCATTTCTTCTTTCTCTCCTTCTCCCCTTCTTATCCGCCTCTCATTTCATCTTCTCTCTCTCTCTCTCTCTCCTTCACCCCTCCTCTATCCTATTCAACCTTTCCTTCTTCCTGTTCTCTTTGATATATTCTTTTGCTCTACTCTGTCCTTTGCTACTCTTAAAGGCTACGTTCACTCCAAAAATAACTTGCTTTCAAGATGCAGAAAAACAGGAGAAACAGAGCAAAAAACGTTTGAGGAAAATCGGATCACAAATAAGGAGGTTATGAATTCTTTTAAAAGTATGAAAAACTATGGAGCAATGAAAGTCACTACCCAAATTGCCAAATTGGTTATCAGTTCGTGACATCATTTCCTCACTATTTATCAATTGCTTTATATATATTTATCCCATTAATTTCCTTTTTTACCCCCAAGAACTTGATTTTCCCCATGCCTTTGCCCAGGTTATATGATTTGTATCATATTGCATGCATGACATTTCACAATCTTTTGTGAATTTTGAAAACCTGATACTATTTTTCATACTATATTCATAATTATCAATTTTCATATTAATAGTTTATTAAAATTCACATTTTTCATGTATAACAATAAAAAAACTAGTTTTTCAGGTCATTGCAAATTCATAAGTTTTTGATTGGTGTGTCTGATTTTTTTATTTTTCTGTTTTTATTGAAAGTAAGTTATTATTGGAGTGGAGTTGCCCTTTAAAACAACAACTACTGTACCTGTTCTTACTCTAAGCTTCAGTTTACAGCGTGTCCACACACAAAACAATTTATCCCGAAACTCTATAACGATACGTCGTATAAAGAATCATTGTATAAATTCCAGGGTGTCCACACACAAGAAACGTATAAAGAATCATCGTATAAATTCCAGGGTGTCCACACACACAAGAAAGTAATCCCAAAACTCTACAGCGAAATGTCGTATAGGTGCGCAGTTTGCTACTGCGGTCATGAAATGGAAGCGGAAATGAGAGGTCAGGTCTCCTTTCGCGATCCGACGTTAAGCCCGCCCAGTTAGACTAGTTCCGTCCACACACAAAATTTCCATGATTAAGCGTGATTAGGCGAGATTAGTTGTTGAGTTCTAGTTCGAAACGATGCCCAAACCTGCGTTTCGTTATACGACGTATCGTTAGTAAGCGTCCACACACACAATTTCATCATATAACTATCGCGAAACGGTATAACTATCGCGAAACGGTATAACTAATCACGCCTAATCACGGAAAATGTTGTGTGTGGACAGGGGGATAGTCCAGTTCATACCACATTGAACAATTACTAGTTCATTTTCACAAATAGGCCTACTATGATTCTTTATAATAGATAGGGGATGAGGGTAATATGTTCGTTCCTTAAAACTCTTTAAAAGGTTATATTAAAGGACAGCAGAACAATTCATCTAATATCTCTCCTTTCAACTAAAAGTACTAAAGTAGCACTCACTGTGAGTCACATGCAATGATACAATTTTAAAAACTTTTTAAAGGATGACTTTAAAGGATGTTGTAGGCCATTGTATATGCAAAAAAGGAATCTATAGGCTACATGAAGCCTACATTGTATACACATGTTAGTCCAGAATCTGGACACTGTTTAATTTCTTTTTCAACGCGATCTCTCCCATCGCCACCTGCTGCAAGCCGAAGATGGCGAAATCCATGAATCCATGAATCCGTACGCATCGATGGTACGTCCAGCTTATTTTTGGTGGGATCATACGCCATCTTCGGCTTGCAGAAAGTTTGGGGGAAATCACGAGGACGGATATTATGAAAAAATAAATCGACCAGATTTGGAACTATAAACATGTACATGTAGACTGTATGTATCCTTACTTTAAATCTGAAGCTCACCTGAAAAGATAATTTTCATGATACTAAAATATCAGAATCATACTAAGAACTGTAAAACAAGGGACTGTCAGGACCTCAAACTTTCTTGAATTGTAATGGATTACCATTTTCACGGAACAATCTTTCTCAAATTAAAAAAAATTGAATGTTATGTCAGTTGCGATTCGGTTTCGTCATGACTTGAAACTCTCATGAATCTGAACCTCTTGCGAAATTTACGAGCATTTCATGCCTGTGAAAGTTTGTGGTTTGATAGCATAGGCCTACTTGTGAGACTGGGAGAGTAAATTTGGGCATCTGCTCGTCTGTCACCGTGAGCCAGTGTGCTTGCTGGCCATGCATGCTCACTGCTGCCCAACCACATGACCTGACCTAGTTCCTGCTATACCAGGACCACTGTTTGGATTGTATGGTCTTTCTCTGTGATTGATGACAGCTATAGTCTGTATCTATTGACTGAAAACTGATTGGTCTAAGCCTTTACAAGGGTTCAATGAAGTAGGATCACATGATATGCAGTATTGGCATCCCCACCACCAGTGGCGTAGCCAAGTGTCCATTGTTGTTGTTTTTTGTGGGGGGTGGGCATTAATATACATGTAGGTCTACATGGGCTGTAATTGCCCCCGCCTAGTGGCACATCTTAGAGATTTTGTTCCTTGTTTTGTCCACCCCCACTTCCCACCCCCAAAATATCTCCTCCAATTTGGCTCTCATCAATATTTTATTTCCATGTGCTCATATACAGGCCTGTAAGATTTTAAGAACATTAATCTTCAAAATATTTTCCCCTTATAGAGCTTGCATAAATCAGGTCTACAATGTATGTGCAGGAATGGCATGGTGTCATTTTTATTGACATTTGTGTAATAATGTTAGAGTTTCATGGCATTTAATTGCTTTAATTTATTTGGTAGCAAAGGTTTATTTTATGAAGGAATGCGGTATGGTGCGCCTGAAGCATTATGTTCTGTTGAATTTTACTCGTACTTGAGTAATGGCAATTACATTTTATCGCAAATTATCCTTTCCTGTAAGAAAACCAAAAGTTTCTCCATTTGTTGACTCGGTGCCAAGCTACATGCACATTTTTTTTCCTCTAAAGTTTGTAAACCTGAGATAGAGCAAAGTATGTGAATGTGTGTACCCTTGCAGTGTATCCAGGGCAAAAGATTAGACCTTTGATCTCCTTTCGGTGACCTCGCGACCCTTCCAGGCCCCCCTGACAAGGATTGTCACTAGAAACATGTAGGCCTCACATTCCTCACCAAATTCCTGGCTTGGATTTCTACACCTTTTCGCCTGTCACAACTGAAACAGAAACAGTAATTGAATACTTCGCTTTGGAAATGCAATGTCGTCTCCTGTCGGGCGCAGAGCAAGACATTGTACAAATGTGTTGTGAAAGGAAAAATGACATGATTTTGGTATACCCAACCAGCAGTGGAAAATGACGCAGAAATGTGAATGGAAAGGCAAAAGTACATGCCCATCTGCCAATCAGACATTATTGTTTGTAGTGACATGTCCTGGCCAGAATATAAAATTTTATCAGTAATGACATGTTCATGTTCATGTTCATGTTCATTTATGGTTCAATCTTAATTACAATTATTTTTCTTTTGTGTCCTAATATACGGTATTGGGTCCTAATGTTACATTGTACATGTACAACAAGTCTCCAGCGACTCAAAGGCGACACAAAACTTTGTCATTCAAGGGTGGTGTTCTCTTTCTCTATCTCTCTCTCTCTCTCTCTCTCTCTCTGTCTCTCCGTCTCTCTCCTTCTCTGTCTCTCTCAATAGCCATCCCATTTTGCTATCAAACGTATGTCGGTCCAATGGGCTCTGATGCCCCTCTGCCTTACAAAAGTAGCCCACCCCTAGAAATTTATGACTTTCGAGGTGTGGTACTTGCGCAACATAAGAAATTCCATGAATGCTTAACATAATTATAGCTACTGCGATTTTCAGTCTTATGATCAGTCACAATACTTAAGAAATAATAATCAGCGTGTAGCAATTTTTTTTGTTCAGAATTCCTCTTTAGATATATATATCTATGTATATTCTTGTAGTGCTGTACCGGTACACAGAGTGCAATACAGTGTTTCTTTAACAAAAATTGTGAGCCTACAAATACATGTTTTCTTTGGTGTAACAAGAATAGATGAAGGTCAATGGGAGTAGCCCTGAGACTGAAGCCACAGTACAGTGTAGATGAAGAAATAAATTCCTGACTATATCTGTCAAATTTCATTTTGATACCATCAGTGAACACTGAACACAATAAGCAAAGTCCAGTTTGGCAAAGTGCATGTACATGTATATGTAGCAGTCCTTAATCCTTTGAAAATACAGTCTTATTTTAATATCCTGATTCTCCCTGATTCTCTCTTCTTTCTTCCTTATTTTCTCATCATTACACATTCGACAAGACAAAGGCTGTAATTAGAGAATTTGGATTGACCCAAATTGCTCTGAAGTCCTTTAGTCATTTACAAATTTACATTCTCCTATATCTAATCAAGTTTAGTTGGGTTAGATTTCCAATTTTATAAGACAGTGCTCAATTTTGCACTTTGTATAGTAGCCCTTAATAAAATCAGTCCTATTTTATCCTGGTTGTCTGTGACTCTTGCTTCTTTCCAGATAACAACCAAGTGGAGGATCCTCGTCTGGTGTGGAGGAAGGACCAGGAGTTCATGCTGAAGGATTACCTGCAGACCACCGGCCAGGACGCTCCCCGGGGCCTCACCCAGACCAACCTGCAGTCAAGACACTTGCTAGGAGACATCCAGGAGCATGGATTGCATCTTAGCCAGGAAGAGGTATGGTGTATGACTACCACAGTGTTATATAGGGGGAGGGGGAGGAGTGGGGTAGTAGTGCTTTTATAGGGGGATGTTCTCCAGGGCCTCATCCAGACGAACTTCCAGTCAAGATTCTTGCTTGGAGACATCCAGGAGCATGGATTGCATCTTAGCCAGGAAGAGGTATGGAGTCTGACTACCAGTGTGACTACCAGTGCAGTGTTAAATAGGGGGAGGGGGGCAGGGGAGGCAGAAATGGTTCTAGACGAGAAATTCTCACAGGGCCTCACCCATACCAACCTCCAATACCCTTGCATCTCATAGTTTACACACTATCCCATTTTACAAGAATAATAAAGGTTGTAATCCCCCAAAAAAAAAAAAAAAAAAAAATTGTGGACGGTAGTTGTCTGTCTGCCCCAGTTAGTGGCAGAAGTAGGATTGATGTTTAGTACGTCATGTACAGACCACCGGTGAGAGAATTACCAAGAAGTTTCCCCCTGAGCATTTTGCCATCAGATCCTCTCCCACACCGACAAGGCTTTCATTTCAGACCAGAAGAAGATCAGTCAGAGTAGGCTACGTGATTGATGATATTGTCTGTTCAGAGACAGAAGGGCATTAGCTTGTGTCAACTTCAAGGCCCAAATTCCAAAAAGAGATGTAGTTTAAACCATGGTCTAAACCATGTCTTAAAACCTCCACCATGGATTGAAATGAGCGTAGATACAGGTGTATTCAGAAGCATATTATTAGCCACTGGACATGACACGCGCATGCTATGCTTATGGAGTGTTACCCCATGGGATTAAGATAAACTCTTTTGTGAATTCGGCCAAAGTATATGAGATGATGCCCTTCTGGATCCAAACAGATGATATCATTTACTGGAAGCTAGAAGGGCGGTAGCTAATATAGTCTTACCTTGAGTGACACCCTTCAGGCTCTCGGCAGACCACATGTTGGGTTGATGTTAAATCTAAGGGCATGAGGAACTGTCTCACATAGAGTTCCGGTGCAGTAGTCTGGAAACTGTTCTATGACTTCTATCTATGATTTTATTGCGACAGCGACGATCTTTATATCATATCGATAATAGATAATCATTAGTTTATGTTAGTGCCGCTACACGTAGGTGGCAGCTTATGAAGATGCAGTAGTTCACAACAAGGAAAATACACAGAATCAAATAAAATTTACACAAGATGTGGAAAATGAAAAAATTGGTAGGTCCAGAAAAGTTACAGGCTGTAATGTAGAAATGTATTAGATTTCTTTAGTACACTTAAAAGCCTTCAAGTTTACCGCAAATTTACACTCAGTTACAGGTCTGTCTGATTAAATTTTTTTCACTGAGACAAAACTCGATCTAGTCTCTACGCAGTTACACACTGCCAGATGATCAAGGCTGGTATTTATTTTCCATACATCTCGTTCTCTGTATGCACCCACTCATCACCATATCTTTTCTATTCTTTTGATTCTTTTCCTTCAGATTCAGAGATCCAATGAGGCTCTTAGTGGATGGCAGTCACATACAAGTTGTAAGTATAATAAATTACTCCATTTTGCAATTCTATCTTTCCATTTCAGTTATCCCTTCGAACTTGTGACCACTATAATCATGCCTGTAGAATACCAGATGAGTAATTATCAGAATTATATTGCAGTTTTGCTTTTTAAATGGGCTACTTTTGTATTTATCTCTCAAATCTTTCTTTTTCTTTACATTCTTTTGAAAATGCTGATGAATGATGCACTAAATTGCAAAATTGATTTGTGTCTGGATGTCTGTGGTAAGGCATTTTCATTTAAGCCGAAAAAATGTTTTAAAAATATATTGATTGATGTGATAAACCCCCCTTTCTTTTTTTTAGTAGGTCACATTCAACAAATTATTTCTTGAAAGTCATATAACAATGCCCCTTCAAAGTCAGTCACTTTATTAAAAAAAGAGAATTTCCAAATGGATGCGGTTCATCCTTTCAAACTTCTCACTCTATTGTACCCTTGAAGCAACTTGTAGCTTTGATAGATGATTTGTGGGGACAATTTGGAAATATGTAGTAATTCCATGCTCCAAAAATCAGAAGGATAAGTGGAATATTCTACCCATTCTCGCTCTTCGCCAACGCACAGATTTGGCGCGATAGGCTTTTGTTGCCTTTTGTGAAGAAACTGCTCTTGCCCAGAGCTATATGACATGATGAAAGTTGGGGGAAAGATTAAAGGCCCTGATAGCATATTAATTCCAAGGACGAAGTCATCAACGTCTGACAAGTCATTGTGCGTTTACAACAGAAGTAGTATCATTCTCACTATTGAACAAAGGGATTTATTTTACAATTTTGAGAGCATTATTCCGCTAAAATCTTTTTCTCTATCGGGAATTTAGCCATGGAAATAAGGCACATGAATAGATTACCTCGTTTTTCCAAATCTTTTGCTAGATTCTTCAAATATTTTTTGTCTGAAAGGGAGAGATATGGTGGAAAGCATAAAGCTGGCAGAAGACCAACAATAGCCAGTATTTGCAATTTGCAAGGATAACCCCATTAAAAGGCTATTTACCTTCATTTTAGGTGTTGGTATTTATTCAACTTTGATGTAGGTATATGAAATGGTGTCGTCCGTTCAGTCACATCTGTTTATAAAGACTTAAAGAGCAATCGTTATAACTCTTTTTTTCTTTACAGGTCTTTTATTGTAAAGATTTTATTGAGGGGAGAAAAAAATGAAGCTAAATTGTCTAATAGAAGGGGGTCCTTATTAACAGGTGCTTGCTCTAACAATTTTTACTGTAAATGTAAGATTTTTCCTTAGTTTGCATTCAACATTTGATGGACAATATGGCCTAGATACAGAATCTACCACATTACAATTGATCCCCCTTCCCACTCTCTCTCTCTCTCTCTCTCTTTATATTTTTCTCTCTTAATACTTTTCTCTCTATCCTCCCTTTAATAGTCTTATGCTTTGTTTTTTTTCTCTCTCTTATTCCTGTTCTAATACTTATTTAATATACTTCCATTCTTTACCCACCTTCATTCAGTCGATTCTTCTTTCTCATTGTTTTTATAGTTTTTCTATTAATTTATTTTCTGCAACTATCTTCCATCGGTTTTCAAATACATGAAAATGATTCATTTGTCTGAATTTATTTCATTATTCAGTGAATTCCAACAGTTCCAGTGGAAGCACCAAGTATGACCCGGATCTCTTAAAGGCCCAGGTGGCCCACGCCAAGGCTAGGGTAGCCCAAATCAAGAATGAGCTGTTTCAGGTCCGGGCCCAGATCTTCAGCCAAGACAGAGGCGTAAGGCTGTAAGTACCATTTCATTTGAAAGTCAACTCTCCTCTAAGATTCATGCATGTACATTATATCTACCATGTAACATGCCATTGTAAATTTAGGGGATCAGTGCAAAACAGCAATACAGTCCTAACTCTCATATTAAGGCTGTAAGTACTTCTTTTATTACATTGCAACGCAACACACCTCTGTTTATATGCATTTATACATATCTATATGTACAAGTTCCATTTCATATGGCATTGTGAAGCCAGGAATATTTTCTCCATGAGTATGCCTTTTGCACTCATGAGCACTCATTGACACGATGGAGCCTGAATCGATTGGCATACCTTCGCATTGAATATTACCCTTGTATGATTGTTGAGAGGGTACTCTAGTAGGAGTCAAGTGGGTGAGAGACCAAAGTCAATTCTAATATGTTTGATCAATAGAGGGCTTTTTGTGACTTTGAGAATGGTGTCTCATTATCTGTTTGTCTGTCTCTCTCACTCTCTCTCTCTCTCTCTCTTTCTGTCCTACATGTAATCTAATTGATGCACCTTTGATATAGTCATGTCATTAAAATATTTCACAACAAAAAGTTTTCAATTTCCAAACTTCTCATTCACCACGAAAGGAGAAGTCCATCCAAATATTCAGTTGTTTTAATAGAAAAATTAGAGGAACAGGTCAGTGAAACTTTGAAGGAAATCCGATTGAAAATAAGAAAGTTATGAATTTGTAAAGTTGTCATCAGTGCACTATACACAATTGGCAACACTATCTTGCGAGGTTCTATCCAATTTGCTCTGTATAGAATTAATAAACTTTTATTTTCTTAATTATTGATGCCAGAATAGATTTGTTTCATACATGGGTTGAATAGAAACATATTTGCAATAATTATATTAAGGGTGGATGAATGACTGAAATTTTCTTTCGGGAAAATAAACATTTGTAATTTTTTAGTACAGAGCAAAATATTCACACTGTATATGACATCAAATCATAAAAGAAAACGGCCCTGAGAACAATTTATTTTTTAAAGTTGAGATAACACAAATTAAAGTGAAATAAGAGAGAATGTCTTTTTTATTTAAAAAAAAAATGTTTTCTCTGTTTTATTTCTCTTAGATCTGATCACAGTGTACAAATGCAACCAGGTATGCCCAACATTAGGCCTGCTATCAGTGATCAGGAATTGCTCATGGTAAGATCATGCTTCTAACTTCATGTATTTAGACAAAGCATTTCATCTACAATTGTCTTCTTCAACACAGGTTTAGAAGTACGGGGTAGGATTTACTCCTTGAAAAGCTCGTGTACTCAAGTGACTAGCAGAGCTAAAAAAATAGGGTTCGAAAGTTAACATCAAGTCATAGTAATATTATTTGTCATAAAGAAAGAAATCATAATACATATGTAGTTAGAATTTTAGTATCTTGCTATTTATCAAGAAAAATAATAGAAATCTGGCAAGTTGATTTTTGATCCTTACTAATAGGTTGAATTGGCTATCAAGATTGTAGATCTAATTTGAGGTTGGAAAGCCCTTGGTTTTTCATATTCTTTATACAGAGTTTTTAAATAGCTATCAGTCAGAATCAACAGATCATGTCTAATAACATTTCCTTCTCTCCTTTTCTCTCTCTCTCACTCTCTTTATCTCTATCCTCTGTAGTCCATGTCAAGACTCGGGCACCAGATGTCGTCGACCTCCAGCCTGCCGACATCATCATCGCATCCCCAGTTGACGAGCTCATCCCAGTATGACCTGTCACAATACAAACAATCTATCAATGCACAGCAGCTGAGACAGTTCAACCAGGACCCTAACAGAAGGTAAATGATCACACCAATACAGAGAGTCCTGTTAACACTTTGGTTGCTTTCTTCGCCTCTCTGCACGTTCACTTGTTTGCCAATCGTGCAATTTTGTACAAAAGAATGTGCACCATTTGAATGATTGCTTTGTACAACAGGATGGCTTTGCAAAATTACCCATTTTTGGTCCTGATTAGCTTTATGACGATCCTTTTAACACTAGTATAGATTAAATTTGCATTGGAAACAGTTACATAATCTCAAAGCCTTTAGTATGTCTATCCCTATCATTGTGGCACAGGGATATGTGTGGCATGTAAAGAGTTAATAAAGGTCTTCAATGACCTTTGTTTGATACTGCATGAGTTTAGGCAGCCAAAACGGAGCAGATATTACGCAAAGCTCGGGGAGGCAACAAACTCCCAACCCAAGATCCTTTGGCACTGTGGTCTTGCACTCACTGCCCAAGAAAACTCAGGGCTAGGATTGGCCTTAATACCCACCTCTGAATTCCCAAACATCGCTGCAATCCTTTCAATTTCTTTTTCATATTTCTTTTGCAGCTTGTCAATGGGTACCCTCTCGTCAAGCTCTAGCAGAGGATCGCTGGGTCCTTCAAGCAGAGGATCGTTGGCCTCCAGCAAAGGCTCTCTGAACAGCGCACTCAGTAATTCCGAACTCAACAGTATCCCAGACATGAATGACATCATTCAACAGAAGGTGCATATTCACTTAACTCTGCGTTATAGGATACAAAAATGTGAATAACTGCCATGGTTTACCACCTCAAATCTGAAGTTCTGAATGAGTCTTCAGTATTAAGCATCCACTTGGAGATATTTGTACATGCAAAAGTATTCACTGTTCATTTCATATACAACCCTTGATCAAAATCGTTAGATTTAATCTAATAATTACATATTTCACTTGAAATCCACAGTAGGGTTTAGATTCTTTCCAGAAAAAATGATATTCATGTGCTGTCATACCCTATGCAAACTCCTGCAATAACATTTGATCGACATCTACATGTACATCTACATGCATATTAATGATTTGTTTGTTATTTGTCTTGCTATTATTTTGCAGGTCGATGCATTGTTACAAGGTGGTATTGAAGGCTTAGATTACCAGAGTCTGTCTAACACCACTCACCATCACCAGACCTCACCACGCCCTCATCATTACTACAACCACCAGCAACACCCTCCTCAACAACAAATGCAACAGCAACAACAGCAGCAACATCCTCAGCCACACCTGGCAGCCCGACAAGGGGAACCCTCTGTGCCTTCACTATCACCTAGATCATCTCTCTCCTCCATCTCGCCGCCTGCATCACCGGGCGGAGGAACAGGGAACAAACCTGGCGCCCCTGGGTCAGGTACTGAAGGACCCCACCCTGGTGGTAACGCCCCTCTCCAGTACGAAGGCCGACCTCCGACATACCATCATCACCTCACGAACTTGCAAAGACCTAGCAATAGGACTGATATTAAACCCCCACCTGACTTGGACGGGGAACAACTGGCAGCCTACCTCTCACAATTGCAGCTGAGCATGCAGGATCCCTCGACGGGTTCAGGGGTCGGGGGTCAAGGTTCTCGGGTAGGGTACGGCATAGCGAGACCAGGACTCGATCTCAAGCATGCCACCTCGGAGTACAGTAGTCAGGAAGGTTATCTCAACGCGCAGCTGAGCCCTATTAGTGAAGGTAAGGAAAGAGAAAGACGTTTTTTCACATGCAAAAATATATTTTTAGGCTAAGGATTTGGAAGAAGAAGAAAACAAATCTGTACTGTTTTTTTAATACTATTTTTGACTATTTTTCGACTAATTTATATTAACTGGGGATTGTCCTTTGAATCTTTGTCCATTCAGTAGAAGTGTAACAAAATAATCATGTTATACATAACATATAAGTGTACCATGACACTCGTCATTGACTGCAGAATGTAATGTAGCATGTACATGTAGTCTTCCTCTATCACAAAATATCGCTTTTTCCCTTCTTAATTCTGTGCCCTGTTCATTAAGAAATATTGTTTCATTTCTTATGTTATATGATTGATTATTTCTGTCACATTCATCACTAACTGTTCTTTCATTTCCAGTACTTGTTTTTTAATTTGTTTTTGTGTTCTATGAATCAAGTTTTTGCTTAGATTTTTTTTCTTCTAATAAGCATTTATTATTTAAACAAGGAGTTCAAATAAATTCTCAAGGCCATAAGATAAGAAAGAAACCCCATAAATATCCATATTTCAATTACACTATGCTAATTTTTCTTGATAAAAGTATCATTTTAGTTATGCAATTAAATTGTCCATATTACTCGTTCTTGAGTAATTGCAAGCATATGTTTTTACCCCTTAGGAGTAGATTTATTACCTGGCCAGTCCGTAGCAGCTCCACGAAGTGTATCAGCAGCGGTGTCTGACGAGTCCATGGCTGGAGACAGTGGGGTCTATGAGGCGTCGGCTAAAAGGTATGGACACAGAGTGTATCATCTTGTCATTTTGTAGAAGTTTAGCTGTACTAAATATTACATTACGCTCAGTTTAGCGCTTAAATTTGCGTGTTAGAAGGTACATCACTGGATGGAAGAGTCTGGAACAGAATTTTCTTGGAATAATTATAAGTAGGTTTTCTCATTATAGGAGAAAACATAACATAACATAACATCATCATTGTATGACAACATCATTTCTGCATCAAGGGGAATGCTTAGGGTCAGAACAAATAATGCAGAGATATAGGGCTCAGTCTGTATGGACCGTTTTTATTTGGTATTTTGTAGATTTTGAAAAATATTCTACAAATACAAACTTGTATATATTGATGATGCTTGAAGCTTTATGTATATTTCCCATACTGCATCATACTTTTTTTAATGTCACCTGTATTATTCCAACATTTAACTCACAATCATGAAACAAAATGTGTTTAACCCTTTCACAATTTCTCTCTCTGCAGACCTGGTGAGGCAGGTGTGGAGGAAGTTTACGACCCTGCAAACTTTGACATGACCCAGATCCTGCTTGGCTGTCAGTATGACCCCCAGGATGGTCTCATAGTGATCACGCTGGACAACCTCAAGAACTTCAGAGAGCTACTACCATCTCGGAACACTCAGTTGTAAGTGAAAGATATGTTTTATTTTTTAGAGTGTATCTTTATTTTCTGCTTTTTGAATGCTGGCTTCATTTGGGGGAGGGTGGTGGTTGGGGGAGATGTTTTAAGCAATCCGTAAAATTATGTGTGATTCATTATTTTGTGTTTGTGATTGAACAGGCTTCATTTGTGACTTGACAATCAGTTTATCAGTAGTTCTGATATTCTTTACATTCAGGTAACAGATTCTGAACACCCCCTCCCCCCTCCACCATTATTTATGACTAGATTGAACAATAATCCCTCATTCATTGAGGGGAACATATATTATGCTGAAGGAGAATGTCATGTGAATTTTCATTCACATGTATGTTGAATAATTGCATTTGTGAATTTCCCCTTGACTATCATGCTATCAGACTTGTCAGGTACTGCTTTTTGCCCCCAGCCCCTCACCCCAACTTTGTCTAAAGTTCTCTTAGTATCAGCACAAATTTATCTTTCCACCCGCAACTGTATTCAGATCTCACATATCCGCAGACTCTGCTATTTTCTCACCCCATCCCCCTTAGTTTTCCTAGTTTCATCAAGGGTTACAACCAGCCGTGCTTTGATAGTATTGTACAAAAGGGTTTTACTTTATCAAGGATGATTTATTCTATATCTCTTCTTTTCTCTCATCCAGTTTTATCAAGGGTAACATCCAGCCGTGCCCTCCCAACTCCAACCTGAGCTTCCAGACCCCACCCCTACAACACATGGGTGCTAGCACAATCTCCCTGGGTCATAAGGTCACCGTACCTATCAAGGATACCGAGCTTCATGCCCTCACCTTACAGATATACATCTGCTTCTGTAATCCTGATGGGCTGGAAGATTGTCTGGTGAGTAACATTTTCAACTAAACCTTTTTTTATCTTTTAAAGCTAAGAGTTCCAGTTGGAAAAAACAAGATCTTCATTTTCATACAATGAAATAATTTATTGTTGATTATTGATTGGCAAAATTTATATCCTGTTTCTTTACTTGCTTCCACAGTCAAACAGTTTTATGGATATAAACCCTGGGCTGAGGAAATGAAACCATTCTTTATAGTCGGATAGTCTTTGCAAACACTTCTCTTGATAGAAGTTTCAGTGGGAAACACTATTTCATCAGAACAATAAGTATCATCTTATAGACAAGTGGTTGCTTGACAGTTTTTTTTCTTCCAAGAAAGAACCCTTGTAATGATCTTTCTAAACGATAGAGTTGAACTTATTGTTATCTGTCTCAAAATTTTCATTTTTATATGTTGATAACACTCTATTTGACCTTTCCCTTCACCAGGCTGGGACTCAGATCAGTCTCCTAGATGCCTGCTTGCTGAACCCTGCAGCTCCTAGATGGTACACCTTACTCAACTTCACCCAGCCAGCTTACCCCCAGCATGATGTAGATACAAGCAGCGAGGGAACAGCCACATGCACCAGTACTCTGGAGAGATCCAGTCAGGTAAATAATTAGCCATTGGTAGATATCCCAGCTGTGATGTTAGCCATCAGATTCCTGCTCTTTCCAATTGAATGTCGTAGGATTGATGCAGATTGGCTAATAACTTGGTAAATGCTATCCAGATTCATTTTAATGATCTCAGCAAATTAGAAGTGATTGCAGTAGAAGCACTCCTGATTTGCTACATTGGAAAAACTTGTTAAATGTATTCTTGTTTCACTTGGCTAAAATCAGCCAACCAGGTTTCAATTCCAAATAAATGATCGCCGGAAAATCAGTCCTAACTTTTTGTTTAGAATATATAATCTTAAGATGATGAATGTCTGCTGGCCACAAATAATTAGTTCACCTTTCCAACCATGGTACACAATCTGTTGTATTGGAAAAAAACTGATATTTATATGTATAAGATGAGCATGTTCATGGATGTATTTTTTATTTTTTCTACACGTATGACTACATTTGTATGTACATGTACATACTATGGGACTGTCAGTGACAACTGTCAATGAATTTGATTTTCGGTCTTACAAGGTATGTCACTCTGACTATTTACATGTGTGTAATGTCCTTTTCTTTTTTCATGGCATTTGCAGACTCCTAGTCATATGTCGGACATATTTGATACAGCGCTTCCCATTGAATCAAGGTATGTTCATACTGTGATCTACAAATATTTGATATGTCGTTGTCTACCCTATGTATTCTTTGTCCTCCAAATATGCCTTTATTGTGTTCAACCATTTCACTGTTGCTATCTCTGTACTTTGTACCTTAGTGGTCATGATAGCTTGAATAGACAATTCAATAAGCCCAGGAATGTGGAACTTGTATTGAAGCAATGAAAAATTAAAGCCTTATATGGCAAGCAAGTGCCTGGCTTCAAGCATTTATTTTTATGTAAAAATAAAGGAAGAGGGGCATTATGCCAGATGCACTGTTTTTAATCTTTGATTGAAAGCCTAGTGCAGGTGGGCCAAACTTACATATTATTCTGTTCATCTGACCTAGTGATACAGTATTTGGGAGAGATATTAGCATAAAGGCATTTTTTCATGTGTAATTAAACAAAATTGTAATCCTCAAAAGAAGCTGATGTGGCGTTATTTATTGTGCAGAACCTTGACAGACGTTCATTTATTACTTTGGCATTGTCATGCAGGTTACGTTCAACGTCTCTGGACAGTTCACTCTTCACCTACCGTCACCCACCACCTGCTAGCCAAGTGCCTCCGGTACCGACGGACAATGTACCCCTCCCTCACTCATCTCCTATACCCTACCACCATGCTCCACCCCACCCCACCTCGGTGACAGGGTACCTTCCACCCCCTCCTACAACCTCTATCCACCCCTCTCCCCTGGAGGCAGGTGGCGGAAGGGGAGGTGGGGACCCCAGTGCTACCGAAGACCCCATCTCGCAGATGACCAACGGATACCTGGACACTGTGACGTCCAACAAGGATCTGGAGGACGACTTCAGTGATGTTCCAGGACCAGGTATCACCAGGTCCAAAACCTTTGGAGGCGGATCTTCAACTGGGATGGCAAGACCTACAATGCCAAAGGTAATTATTTTTATTTTCTTTATCTTTCTTGTTTTTACGTGTGCTTCAGTTGAGGTGTTGATTCGTTTAATATCATGATGAAATATAATAGGAATAGCAAATAGTATTGTTGTCACAAAGACACTATTTTTGTTCTCCAAAATTAAGATTTTTTTTTCATACATACATTGTATTAGTACATTTATTAGCTCATTTCTGACAAAACTGTTCATTTTAAATCAACCATGATTATACATGTACCTTAATTTTGATTCTTTTTTTCAAATCTTTATGTTTTGCAGCAACTTAGATTTTATATGTCATGACAAAAGTTATTATTTTGTTGTGATGTTCCTTTTAAAATGGTCTCTTTTATTTGTTTTATCAGCTGAATCGCAGTGAAAGTGATGGTGCTATGATGACTCCAAGAATGGGTCCATTCAAGAGGAATTCCCTCGAGCGTAAAAGCTTAAGATTTAAAAAGGTAAGAATGTATTTCATTTTACCCATAAATATGCCACAGCATGCAAGATACATTTACCATACCTATTGCATGTCTAAATGTACTTGAGCTGCACAAGCATTGCTGAAATTAAGCAGATCTGACACTTAGCAGCACTTAAACCTCAACATTTTGAAACAACATAAACGTTATTGATCTCAAGTTATTTGGTCTTCATAGCTTTGGAGACTGTTGTATTTTAGGAAAATTGAGTACTGTGAAACCATAACAAGTTGGCAACCTGAAGGTTTTAGGTTATTAACAACCATGTCCGTTTTTTTGTTTTTTGTTATTTTAGTTGCAAAAAAATTGCAAATGGCTAATACAGTCAAACCTGTCTATAGCGACCGCCCAAGGGAAACACAAAAAGTGGTCTTTGTAGACAGGTGGTCTTTGTAGACAGGTTCCTTTATTACATGTTTCAATGAGAAACCATTTTCAAGGGAAACGAAAAATGTGGTCTTTGTAGACAGGTGGTCACTAAAGCAGGTTTGACTGTACATCATTGTTAGAATTCAGTTATTTTGTAGCTTGAAACTTTTGCTAATCTGGACCATTCAATGAATTTGAAAGTTTCTGGTCTTACAGTATCAATGTGGTATGAAAACATGTAAATGCCCCCTCCCCTCAAAGAAGAAATGACCATGTCTCTGACCAACACGTTATATTACTTTGAACTTGTTAGATGCAAGGTCAGGGCAGCCGGAGGTCATCCGAGTCCAGGTCATCGACCAAGGCTACTAGGATGGAGATAGAAGCACTCAAGACACAGGAGGCGCAACTCAAAGATGATCTCCTGAGGTATAGAGAGATCAAGAGACAGATGGAAGAAGTTCAGTTGAAAGGTTGGTTTTATTTCCTAACAACTCTGTGTTAAAGGTTCTAATCAACATGTGAAAAATGAAGTATTGTGTACAGTTTATAAATCCGTCCTGAAATGTTTTTGTTGAGAGAAATTCACCTCCTTTGCTTATCTAGGTTTCAATATTTGTTTACTAAATGCTTGATTTGTTTTTTAAATTTGTTTGTTTGTATGTTGTTGTTGTGTGGTTTTTTTTTTTTGGGGGGGGGGGAATTGTTTATGTGGTGTGTTATCTTTATTGTCATTCATAGCATTGAACTGATTTTGCAGCATCCCTTTTTGAAGTTCAATAGTTCCTCTAAATATATTATTCTGCTGCCATCCATCTGTTCCACCACAAATTTTGCCACTCATCCCTCCCCCCTTTTTTTGTCATTGATTGTGCAGGTAATCAGAGGTCTCAATCCATAAGCCTGACAGCGATATCCTCAAGAAACTCCTAGACAGCGCAGAGCAGGAGGCACTGCGGAAGCAGCATCTAAGAGACACAGCAGAGCAGAGGATACCAGCCGATACTACATCAATACCTCAAGCAGATCTTATGTTAGGAAATGGCACCACAATCATGCCTACAGAGTAAGTTTCTCTTCAATTCTATCACAGGTGTTTGATCATGTCTATCCTATGGAAGTGAACTAGGGGTTCTTGTTCTTGTGTCACTTCTTTGTGGTTTGATATATCACTGATGACAACTACATTGTTTGATTATTAATTTGCTTTAATAAATGGAAACAATTTCAAGGCAAAGATGGCTTAAAACAACATTAGCCATTAGGGTGGAGCACAAGTAATCTGTAAGATATGTGTGTGTGTGCAAAATATTAATACTCTCTCTCTCTCTCTCTCTCTCTCTCCATGTCTGTTCTTCCCTAATAAAGGAAGGAGGTCCTAACATCAGAACTGTGAGCCTGCTGTAGAAGGAAGATCCTCTTAGGATCTAAAAATATCTCACAAGGCAGCTGTTACCAGCCTACCAGCCTTATCCTAAGTGCACAGGAACTGAGATGCTACCTGTGTGACAGGTAACGCTTGTGCCGGTCCTTGGTCAGAGAGTCTACCTTCAAATTTGCTGTTGGTAGCCAGGACCTCCTAGGATATTTCACCACAAGACAGCTGATACCAGCCTCATCCTGACTCTGCATAGATTCCAAGATACACCAGTACAGCCTGCAAGGCAGACAGCACTTGTGCTGATCCTTAGTCAGATAGTGTGCCCTCAAATTTGCTGTTGAAAGTCAGGTCCCCAAAAGATCTTTAAGTTCAAACCAGCTGCTATCGAGGACACAGAAGCAGAGATACATCAGCCTCATCTCAACCGTGCAACAGAAGGGGAGAAATGAGATGTAAGACAGACAGTCCTTGCGCTGATCTTCAGTCAACTTGGCAGGGGATAGGTCAGGATGGCATTTGTCATGGTGAATCACAGTATGTCCTCCAGTTGATCCTTGAACTCACTCCAACTCGGCTTTGCCACTATCCAAGAGCCATGCTCTGAAATCCATCTGCAAAATTTCTGGAGCAATGAAATGTTGTTCCAGGTGTTGAAACAATGTTGGTGTTGAAACAAACTTATCTGGGAGCATCACAGAATGTACATGAGTGGTCGTTGCTACATGTACTCATATGGACAAGATGTCAACCAGAATGGATCAGATTATATCAAATCATTATCACATGAATCTCATGCAAATGTTATGTTGCATATCAAGCGATTGAAGCTGAAATTCCTTTGGTATTCACTGGAAGTAAATTCTGGCTATTCATACTTTAAGCATATATTGATAAAGGCTTTAATAATTGCAAACTTAATATAACACATTCAAAACAACCTGGAAGTTCATTCCTTTGTTTGTGTGTCACAGTATGGTAGAGTTTGAGAGAGAGAGAGAGAGAGAGGGAGATTGTGAGAAATGATGATAATTTTTTTCCCTTTCAAAACTTACTTCTGCAATATTAGAATTAGATCACGGCATTTGGTGCATCATAATGCTTTGTAATGCTTCTTTTTCCTTTTTTTCATCAGAATGTTTATTCCTTGTTTAGCTTTCATTTTAATTCTCCTTTTCCATTCCATTTCATTCATTTCTATCTGTCGCAATTTGAGTTTTGTTATTATAATACAAATAAAAAGTAGAACTACATATCTTCGAATTAGAGTCAGAATAGCGCCCACTCTGTTAGGTCGTTACTGGTTAATTCCCTTCTGGCTCTCGGGCCTCGGCAGATGATATAGTTTATGTCAAGGGTGAGTTGATACTCTCGCTGCTGCTTGCCAATTTTATAATTGTGCACGCTCTCTTTGGAGACACTAGACCTTTGCGATTTCTTGTATGTGCTGGCGCTTTGATTTCTCTCCAATCTTTGATAAAAGCTGCCTTAAAACAGCTTTTGCTTCATGAATTCCATGCAAATCAGATGTTTTTCTGTGTCTGTGCAGCTATTCAACAACATTCTCATATTATGTTCTGTCTTTCCTGCTTTTTATGACAAATGTCTCATTTTGTGTAGCTTACAAGAAGACTGATAACTAATTGATGCTCGACAATACAATTGCAAGGAAGCTAATTTTGCATATCGGTATATAATTTGCAATTACAAATTGTCAATTTTCTGTGTAGAAAATACATTTTCTGTTCAAGGCCAGCAAGGTGTTGACTCTTGTGTTAAAGATAAAGACCAGTTCTGGTCATGCGATTGCATTGTGAAAGAAATGTTGTGGAATCGATCAGAAAAGGTTGATCATCTAGCATATAAGTATTGGTGTGTACTGCAAGGTTCTGGAATCATCAAAATGATAAGAAATTTGGCCCAGTCTTGGTTAAGTTGCAAGCACTGTACACAGAAAGATGTATATGGGACTACGCGACCACGTGATATCTATTTGGTCCCAATAGGTATAATAATTTACCAAATATATCAATTAGTAGGCGGTTTCCCGACTTTCCTGGCAAAATTTGTATCATCACGTATTAGTCAAAACATATTCTTTCACATGATTGGTAATGAGAGCTTCCATTTCAATTTTTTGAGAGAGGAGCGTTTCCAAAACTGGTCTTTACCTTTAAAGTATATGAGTTAACCTCCTTCTGGCTCATGGAAATTGGTTGTATAATTGAAGATTTACCCTGTTTTAATGGTAAAGTTTTCCAGATTCAAACAATCTGGTTATATAATCAGACATGTACAAATGAGTGTAAAAAACATTGAACTCTTAAAAATGATATGTTCTAGAATGAACCACAACAAATTAAATCAAGTGAAATCTACTTCAAAGTTCCTGAGAATCGAGTCTCAAAAATATGCTGAACGAAGCGTGCTCCTTCATGACACTCATTCATAACAGTATTCAAGTCATAAAGTGCATTATATCAATTGATGTGTTTGTATTGTGCAGAAGAGAAGGTGTATGAATTCGTATTCATCTTTCATCAGAGTTCTAAAGGTTTGACATTAGCTGTGCATATTTATTCTGTGTTTGTGACATGCATACTGAATGAGCTCTTATTTGTACAGTGTATTGCAACTCCATACATTCATTGTTATGTAGAATAATCTAGAGTGATTGACTGAATTACACATGTATCTGTACTTTGTATTAACATTGTTTCAATGTAAGTCAAGATATGTAGAATACCAGTATGATGTATATCTATCTGACTCCTGCAGAAGAAGACTACTGCAGTTTCACTCTCAAAAGGGGCATTCCTGTAACCAGTGCTACATGTATATGATCCAATTGGAGATATTCTCTTTCCGTTGTTGTCCAGAGGCCAGGGATGCATATGAATATTCATGGTTAATGTAACTTGATCAGAAGAGATGTAACAATCTGGTCCTGTCAGCATAATTTTAACATGAATGTCACCACCTCGCTTCTAAAAGGGCATTACAGTCATTGGCAATACAATAGCAGCAGTGTCCATTTTGCAGGGATCCAACAATTATTGTTTTACCATCTGAATTTTACATGTTCATGCGACTTGACGACAATAACCTAGTATATTCCATGTATCATAGATCTACATTCTCGTAAACCTCATGGCCAGCAGTTACATAGATGTAGTTATGTACCCCTACAAGATGCAAGGCCCTCAACTACTAGCCTTGGTAATTACTACCAACTTGACAAGTGCCCGTCAAAATGAGTACTTGGCTTTGATAGCTCTCTTTATGATCCTACATAAGAAAAATTGTCTGAGGATGTTCTTATCGGAGGGAAAATTGTCTAAGTAGTATTTATGCTACATGTACATGTAGATACAATGTTGTCCAGATGGCAGTTTGGTGGGAGGAAGGGTGTGGCTCCTCTTCAGATATGCTCTACCAGGGTATCATATTATATGACCATTGCTGCAGATTGTTTCTATCATTTTCTTTCAGTGACATAGCTGCTAATCAAGCCTATTGCATCCGCTGCACTTGCATTTTAATAGGCAAATTGAATGAGAATCACCAAGAGAGTGACCTCTGAAGATCAGATTAGCAAGAGGTAATTTTCATATACATCTGCATGAGAAAATATCCATGTAATGCAATACGATTAATGGAAATGCCACCAATTCAAAACGTTTGTAGTTTGAGGTTGGAAATGGCCCACATTGTATTAATAAGACCATGATTTTAAATCTGATAAAAAATATTTGAGTAGGAAGATCGAATTTGTGGCACAAGTTTACTACTACTGATACAGAACACGGTCTAGAGTATATAGTGGTTTGTGGATGCGGTACTCATACATTTTGAGTTATAGAAATGTAATTGTGCATAGACACAATTCCTTTAAAATATAGGTCTTAATAAATTGTATCACTCAGTCGAGACATTGTCTGTAGAGGATGGTTTATGCATGTTTTCCAATGTGTGGTTCTAATACGTGAAACCTGCTTTAGTGAAAACCTGTATAGGAAGACCACTCGTCTATGAAGACCACATTTTGTGTTTACCTTGCATAGTGTTTCTCATAGAAATGTGTACTAAAGGAACCTGTCCATAAAGACCACTTGCCTACAAAGGTCTTTATATTCAGGTTTGACTGCAGCATTTCTTATCGTCCTAAATGTACTTCTACTTATGTAGTTTGCAGTCTCTAACAATATATGAAATTGTTTATGCTAAATCTGTATTTGTCCTTTGAAAGTACATGGTAATGTAGAAAGTTGTATATGTTTGTGTCTTGATGCTACGCGAATGGTGGGAAAAATGCTGTACTAGGCTTTCAAAATCATTTATCTTTTATACAATTTATGTGTATATACTGTTGAATAACAAAGAGACTCTGGCCTCTTGTCATGTACAGATATTTATATATCATTCAAATTTTCATATGTATTTTTATATCATGATCAGTCTTTTTTAATTGTTGATATGTACTGTCATCTATGATTGAACTTTGTAAAAATGTTGACTGTAATGTAATTACTCCATATCTCTCTTTATAAAGAGACTTTGTTATGAGATACGAGTTTCAATATGGAAACTACTAAAAATTTGCTAAATTCCAGAATTTCGCTTTATGAAGAGGGATATAAATGTAGGCCACCAACTTGAATTGTTTCACAAGTAATCTGTGACCAGCAAGAGAGTTAGGACAGGTCTTACTGGTAATTGAGATAAAACAATTTGTTAGTTGTATAAAAAGAATGAGAGGAGAGGAGAGAGACAGAATGTTAAAAAACCAGGAGGTGGGACAGAGAGAGGAAGAGGAAGAGAGAGAGAGAGAGAGAGAAAGAGGGGGGGGGGCAGAAACAGAGAAAATGAGTGAGATTTTGGATGTTTTAAAAGAAAGTTATTTGGTATGAGGGGTGAATTATGATTGCTTCATGACAAATTTAATATGTTGGCTTACACTGGCTGGACCAAACAAAGCAAAAGTTTTGTTAAAAATTGTTCTAATGTTTATGTTGTCTTATTCTGTTTTCATACAAATGACACAAATATTATCTGTACAGAATGTAATGTTTTCAAACGCTGTTTCTAACGGATGTACAAAGAATAAAATGCTGAATAACTGTTGAAAATACAAAAACACAACTAAATTGTATTTTATGAATCATTTATTGAGCCTTTGTCATATGAGAAATGTAAGACCTGAGCATGTTGTTTCAAATGTCATAAATTTATTCTTTCTTAAAGAATAGAATGAAATCGATCACTTTGTGTATAGAATAAGAATTATCTATCTAAGAATCACTATATAGACAAATGAAAGTTTATGCATACGATGCATCCACCTCTGGAAAAGGTGAAATAATGCTGGCAGCACAGTTTCTTGTGAATAGGCCTTTAACTGCATTAGTAGTATGACGGTGACTAAATCTAGATTGAAGATGCGATTGATAACACCAATCAACCCCCTCCCACTCGCATTAATAAGAACAATTAAAACGTGGGTTATTTTTAATATCTTATTGAGATTGGAGCATACAGTCACATGAGGTTGAAGTACCTATATATGCTTTCTATAGTTAAATGTATTTTCGTGTTCGTTTGCTTTTTAAACAGAATACAAGAGTCTTGATTTCACATATATTTGATAGTCTTCATGAGTAAACGTTTTCTTTCTTCCCAATTTCAATAATTTCAGTAATTTCCAATTTCGACAATTTTCAAGTCATTTAATGAAACGTCAAAGCTCCGCGCTTTGCGCGGAGGAGAAACCGAATTCAGACAAGGATTAAGAGTCGAGAACGGTACAACGAATCGTCTTCTTTCTTTAATAATTTAATGAAACGTCAAAGGGAAACTCCCCCCTCCCTGCACCCACCCCCTAGGGAGCGCGCTTCGCGTGCTCACTACCGCCCCCTAAAATAAAATCCTAGCTACGCCCCGGGGAGTGCCGGCTCTGAGCGCAAAGCCTTAATGTGCATGTCTTTATTTCATTATCTGTTTTGTTTTCTTGTTTTGCTTTGTTTCCTTTTTGATGTCTTTCTATATTTCCTTCTCTATGTGTCTGGCAAAATGTTCCCTTTAGTTTACCTTTTTCCATTTTTTTATAATGGTATCTTTCTTGACATTGCATCTGTATCTCCTCTGTCTCTCTGTCTCTTTCACGGGCTCTAATCGGCACCCCTTCGTAAAAAGTTGGTCTTAATGGAAACAGACATATCAGGGAATGGGGGGGGGGGGTAGATTATAGAATGAAAAAAGAAGAAAATTGACTTTCGAGATCGATAACTTTCTCCTTGTCAATTTGTTCCTGATGTGTAATGCGTAGGCCTTACAAGGAGAACTGGAGAAGAAGAAGAAAAAAATCGTCTACACAAAATAAAAGAATTCAATTTTCTCACCTATGATGGCATAACCATGTGTTCTTAATTTGATATGGGCGATATACTTGTATATGTTCCATCGTGAATAAATATCTGTTACATTATCAAAAAATCCAGCAAAAATCGACACTTGTGCACACGTATGACATCGCACACAAATGCCAGTTGGAGAGTCCCTATCTAGTTACATGTATTGATCTCGATTTTCAAAAATTAATAACTTTGTCATTCATTCTATTTCCGATTTTTCTCATACTTACAACAATCTCCTTTAAAAACTACTTCCTCTCAAGACAACTTTCCATAAAGGATTCATTCCTTAATTAATATCCAAGGCTAGTTATCTCTCGATTTCAATAACTTCTCGCTTTCCTCCTCTCCCAGTCTCTCTTGCTTTATAATCCCTCGTTATACTTCCTTCCAATCGAGCTTCCACTTGATTTCTCCACATCTCCACATATTCCAGTGTAAGCACTGTATCTATTCTCCAACTACATGTAGATGGAAACTTGACTCACAGTCAATTATATAAATCACACTCAGGATGCAACCACTATTGACGATAATTGATTAACGGTTTATTTTACATGTATCAATATATGATTTGACAATGGCCATGGTGATGAGATGTCCAGGTAATATGTTGATGTGTTTGTTAAAATTGCGATACCATGGTGCAACTTTTCGTTAAAAAAAGTATATTTCTATGTATAAGAGCTAGTTCATGCCTTTATATACCACAGTAAAAATAAATATTTTATCTTTGATGCAGAATAATATCAATATTTAAAGATTAGAAACACAAACATGTTCCATAAACATTCAAGTGTTCCAAGAAAAAGTAAAGCAACCTTTGTCCTTGATGTAAATTTAGTACCTATACTCTTATCATTTTTTACAATCTAATAAAGTAACAATGCCAGTTATACACCTAGTAACATCAACATTGAATAGCAGAAATTGTGTGCTATTGATAGCAATTTTTGGCAGTTGTTATGATTCTTTAAAAAAAAAAAATATCTAAGGAAGAAAGGCAAATTTCATGCATATGACAAGTAGACCTCACCCCTTATTGCTCAATGCTAATCCACCACATGCACACAGCCCAAAAGCATATTATATCTCGCGCTCGAGCTAGCTTTAGCTCTCCCGATCCAGTCTTGACTCTTCGCGAGCGGTTTCATTGGAATCAATCGTAAAATTCCATTCGCTTGCGTGTAAATAAAAAATACGCGTCCGGTATTCTCAATCTCTTTCTTATCCTTAAACTGTATACTACTTGGGCTGATCCTATCATTTTGTACTCTGTAATAATCATTTCATATTTTTGTTTAATTTCGTATTTTAAACAATCACCCCAAGACACCTATAAACTACTTTGCATAAACATGTAACATTAATTATAAAGAGGTTAAATTTGTTTTAAAAATGTAAGATATATAGAGAGATTTGAAAAGAGATGAAAAGTCTGTGAAAAAGATGAACAATTATAGAAAAATATATCAGGGGTCTACCCACTCTCCTCTAATTGCATCGTTTACGTCACGACAACGATCTTAATTATTCATCTGTCGTGTAGACATGTGCAGCAATCAAACCAATGACCATCACGCACAGGTTCACCTGAAGGATTCCCGCTGTAAAAGAATTAATAAATAGTAACACAGTTCATTAATAACAATTTGGTTTTATGTAGTACACAGGGTATTAATTCACATATCTTAATACTGCTCACCCTGAGGGCGCTGCAGTTATTAATGCCCCCACCATTCCTAGGTACCATCAAGGTCGAGAGAGACAAAATTAATGTGGGTAAAACACCATTTCTAATTACCGGGGGTCACTCTCATACACAAGTGCTACCCACCCGTGTCCATCAATCTATGAAATGGACCCTAATGGCGTATGTATAAGAAAACGTCGAAACCTGTGAACCTGAAAAGGTCCCTTTTTTTTTTGTGTGCGATCAGTGCTTGAGAAACACCTCTTTTTAATGGTACTATGTATCATTTGCAGGCCAAAAAAATGAAAAGGTTAAATTCCAACGGCATTTGAAAGATAATACTAATTTAGAACTTCCCTAAAAAAGGGGGCTTGAAAATGTCTTTAAGTGGGAAAATAACGACTATTAGTTGTCGAATCGACTTAGGAGCTATAGAGCCAGTAAGTAATAGTCTGATTTTTCAGACCATTGTACCGAATGGTCGTACGTTTTATGCTGCGCAAAGATTCAATCAGTTTAATTTTGGCCATTACAAGAAGTGGGTTATTGATGTAGACAAATGCTCATGTACCCTTTACAGCTCATTTTATGTATGTTATTACCAAAGATGAAAAAGCCAGTCAGTCACTCAATAGTGTCTGACAGTGAAGTCTAGCAAGTAAACGGGTTTCCTTGCATAATTTGAATATTAGGACACTGCTAACGTTTAAATTTCACAGATAGGACATACATGACATATTCATAATTCCTGCAAAGTTCTACAGAATTTAATGTTGGCTGCAAAAGGGACATAAGGAAAACGTCGACGACGCCGTATAGCTTTAAAAAAACACCCTTTCGACGCTTTTTCTGGACGCGGGTGCGTAGCCAGTCATGTTGGGAGTGACCCTATTCTATTTTATTCTATAACTCTTTGCTATTCTATTCTATTACTCTATTGTATTTTATTCTATTCCATTCCGTGCCGTTCTGTTTCCTTCCCTTTCCTTCCCTGTCCTTCCGTGTCCTTCCCTTCCCTCACCCTTCCCTCCCCCTTCCCTTCCCTTCCCTGCCCTTCCGTGTCCTTTCCTTTCCTTCCCTTCCCTTCCCTTCCCTGCCTTTCCGTGTCCTTTCCTTCCCTTCCCTTCCCTGCCCTTCCGTGTCCTTCCCTTCCCTTCCCTTCCCTTCCCTGCCCTTCCGTGTCCTTCCCTTCCCTTCCCTTCCCTTTCCTTCCGTGTCCTTCCCTTCCGTGTCCTTTCCTTTCCTTCCCTTCCCTTCTCTGCCCTTCCGTATCCTTTCCTTCCCTTCCCTTTCCTTCCCTTCCCTGCCCTCCGTGTCCTTTCCTTCCTTTCCCTTCCCTGCCCTTCCGTGTCCTTTCCTTTCCTTTCCTTCCTTCCCTTCCCTTCCCTGCCCTTCCGTGTCCTTTCCTTTCCTTCCTTCCCTTCCCTGCCCTTCCGTGTCCTTTCCTTCCCTTCCCTTCCCTTTCCTTCCGTGTCCTTCCCTTCCCTTCCTTCCCTTCCCTTCCTTCCCTGCCCTTCCGTGTCCTTTCCTTCCCTTCCCTTCCTGCCCTTCCGTGTCCTTTCCTTTCCTTCCCTTCCTTCCCTGCCCTTCCGTGTCCTTTCCTTCCCTTCCCTTCCTGCCCTTCCGTGTCCTTCCTTCCTTCCCTTCCCTTCCCTGCCCTTCCGTGTCCTTTCCTTTCCTTCCCTTCCTTCCCTGCCCTTCCGTGTCCTTTCCTTCCCTTCCCTTCCCTGCCCTTCCGTGTCCTTCCCTTCCCTTCCCTTCCCTGCCCTTCCGTGTCCTTTCCTTTCCTTTCCTTCCCTTCCCTCCCTTCACTGCCCTTCCGTGTCCTTTCCTTTCCTTCCCTTCCCTTCCCTGCCCTTCCGTGTCCTTTCCTTCCCTTCCCTTTCCTTCCGTGTCCTTCCCTTCCCTTCCCTTCCCCTTTCCTTCCCTTCCCTTCCCTTCCTTCCCTTCCCTTCCCTTTCCTTCACTTCCCTTCCCTTCCCTTCCCTTCCCTTCCATTCTATCCATTCTATTCTAAATACTACTATATTCTTCTCCGAACATAAAAAAGACCCAGAGATAAGAGGCCTTCTATACTCACCGTTGCCTGTAGTGTCTTCTTCAATTATGGATGACGCCATGTTGACGTAGAATGTTGAATGACCAAGGGCTACGGAACCTCTACAATAGTTTATTATTTCAGACAAAAAAATAGAAGGTTACTTTATTACCTACCGTGAACTAGTCAAACAGAATTATCAGTTGATAAATGCAATTTAAATTAGTTTTGTGTTCTTCTATAATAATTTCCATTTTAGTGTTCTTTTTGTGGGATTTGTTTCGGCCTTTAATTGGTTGGAAAGAGGGGGGGGGGTTCGGATGTGGATATTGCCAATATGTCAGAAGGAAAATGATAGGGACTTTTAGATTTGCACGACGAGAACGTAGACTGCTACGTGGACATCCTTTTAAGGCAATGTGACGTCCTTTTAAGGCACTGGCAGTGCCCGGCAGTGTGCCTTAAAAGGACGTCACATTGCCTTAAAAGGATGTCCACGTAGCAGTCCACGTTCTCGTCGTGCAAATCTAAAAGTCCTTATTGCCAAAGACAACCAACCAACTGGTATTCTCACCAAATACACACTGCAAGGGCAGTGATCGGCCGCTCTTTCAGTACTGATAGAAATCTATAGAAACGCAAATTTACGAATTTTCCCACTTTATAGAATGCTTAGAAAACCGTGAGGAGAATAATCAACGATAAAAATTAATGAATAGAAATCTATTTTTCAAAGTGAGCTGCTATATGACCATGACCGTAATTTGACTTATTCACTAAATAGGTATTTTTTTTACAAAAATAGTGTAATTGTATTGATATTGTATTGTAGTATATGGATGAAACATGCCAAGGAATGTCAGTAGACAATATTTCAGTACACTTTTTATTTTCATTTCCAACAGAACAATCAAACAGATATGACGAAAAATCAATCAAAGAAATTAATGTAAATTAATAAAAGTTTTGCAAATATTTAATTATCAAAGTTATAAAAGAAAATATGTACATTGGCGGTAAATTATTATGCTTTTTTTAAAGGAAAAACTGGAAATGGAGAGATCCACTGAGAAGCAGGGCTTGTAGAATGTGGATCCCTCAAATAATGATAGTCATTGTATGTAAATAGTATGTAATAAAACATTAACAAAATAAAAATATTAAACGTTTGGAACTGTATCTGACACAGTAGTGCAGTTGAGTACATGCCTATTGATAAACAACCTCACGCTCATCCACCGACGAGCAATGACATTCTGTTTTATCTCAATAGTCCACAAGCCATAATTCAAATTGCATACATTAGTTCCTAGTTCAGGAAAACATGGTTTGGTTTAATATCTCACATTCTCAAGAAACATAAATCAGGACAAATCAATTTTTCACATACTTAAAAAAAGTACAAAACTTGGTAAGGGTATGAATAATTTAGTTGTTAACTGATCATGTATGATTAGCAGGAGTGGTTCTCGACGACTTGGGGAGGGAGGCAAGGGGCTTTGGCGAGCTTGACGGAGGGACTTTTCTGTCTACATGTGCCTTGCAGCCCTTACTTAAATTCATTTGTAATCAATAGTCCCCTCCACTGCTACTGGAAATTGGGCCATCTTATTACACAAGACATGCTGATGATTTATATATTCCTTTGTTAAAATACCACACTTCACGTAAATCAGAGTGATTACTTGGAATGCAATACCCACCGATATAAAAATGTGCACATCTCTTGCCTCATTCAAACGAAAATATAAACGTCATCTAATGAAGGAATTTCTGTCTTAATTACGTTTAATTAGCCTGTACACATTTGTTCATGTACTACCCACTCTTTCTTTTCTCTTTACTTTGTATAATTATCTGCGGCTATCGGAGCCCAGCCTTTGAAAGGTCAATGGCCAGTCTGCTGGCTCCTCCAGATTCTTTGTATTTATATATTTTCTTATATGTATAATATATTGTTGTAAATTGTTGAATGTATTTTTTACGAGAATTGGAAATAAAAAGAATGAAAGAATGAATGAAATCACTGGTTCCTCAGTGGGTACACCCTCTCGCCCACTTTTTTTTTTTCAATAGTTTTTTTTTTTTATTGATTCCAAACAATACAAATCACTTTTAGAAATAAAATACAATTGTTTTGTCTTAACATAATTTCAAAACATTTTCATAACAGATTGTACGATTGATGAAAACAAAAATGAAATCAATTGTAACATAAAACAAATGACCCCATCCAACCAAACACACTACTAACCCCCCTCCCTCCCCACCATTTTTTTCTTTCTATTATCTTTATTTTGATTTCACTCAATAATACATGATTTTTCCTTTTTCAAATCATTTTCATTGAATTACATAACAGAAATACAGTAAAAATCACAACTAACATATTTCAATGACTTATATGATCCTATAATGAACAATAGATGATTAAGCTTGACACACTGAAATTATACATTACCAGAAGTACAATTAATCATCACTAAAACAATTTCAATGAATAACATAAACATACAAACATTAGAAGAAAAAAGAAACCTTAAACAATTTTTTTTAAATTAGAGAAATTGAGTGAAATCTTTCTTCTTTTACCCCTTGACTTCCCAAACCCCTCCCTACAAAAACAAAACAAAACAAACACACCCGCACACACGCACACACGCAGCCACAACACACACATACACACGACGAGCACACATTCACACATCCTCTCTTTCACCCCTCTCTCCCTCACTCTCTCACTCTCCCTCTCCTTACCCCTGGATATCGCCCCCAGTCCTGCCATTTCGGTGCAATCTCTCCCATTTTAACAAATGCTTATCTAACTTATTCCTTTTAATAGCTATTGCTTTTTCTTCATTTTGATATTCTAACAAAGTTTGAAAACATCTTTCCTGAGTAGGAACTCTCCCTCTGACCTTGTCTTAAAAATAATATATTTCATTAAGAAAATCACAGTATTGCAAAATTTAATTTCAGGTTCAGATGCAGTGATTCCCACATGTATTTCTTTCCACTCTGCCTTCCGAAGACTTCCTAAACCTAGTTTTTCAATAACCATTTGCCATAAGGCCTTTACATCACGACAAACCCAAAATAGGTGTTCGTATGATTCCGGTGCTTCCTTGCAGAATGAACAGTAATTGTTATCAACAAACCCAAATTTAAAAAGATATTCATTGGTATATATTGCACCATGAAGTAATTTATACTGAAATTCCCTGACTTTCGGTAAAATTGTTGTAGTTCTGATTCTTATAAATATTTGTGAAATTTCTTTTTTTGAAAAATCAAAATGGTTGTGATCATCTTTTATTCGGAAAGTATACAGGTGCTGGAGATTAGTTACAAAATTTTCGTAGACCTTCCTAGATGGTACATCTTTCAGTAAAATGACTTTTCCAAACATCTTCAAAGAAATATTATAATTGTCTACATCATATGAGCATAAATCCAGGAAGTTCCCTTTATGTTTTTCGCTTTTCAACACGACATCACTTATCTTCCAAATTTCCATAATATTTTCAGCACTCAAGCCTTGTCTATGAAAATAATTTACTGTTTTCACCTGTTCTCTCTCAAGAACGTGATCGACAAGGTATATATTATTTTTAAACAAATCTTCATCAAAAATCATTTTACCTTTCAAAAGGTAATCTTTATTGTTAAAAATAATTGGATTGACTTTTCCTGCAAAATTCCTGTTTTCCTCAATATCTTGCCAAGCCTTTAAAATCTCTAAATAGAACTGTGGGGCTTTCAATTTCAATAACTTAATATCATAATTACAAAGCGAGATAAACCTTCCACCCACTTTTCTAAAGATGTAATCAAAATAAAGTTTCCAGCCCATATTTGTTTCCCCATAAAGTAGTCGTTTTAACCATATTACCCTTTGGGTTTTCACAAATAAATCAAAATCTATCATCCTTAAGCCACCATCCATGTAATCTTGATAACAAATATCTCTTTTAATTCTATCTTTTCCCTTCCATATGAAATCAAAGCAAATTTTCTTAGTTTCTATTCCTACCCACCTTGGAACAACTAATGACGACGAAACGTAGTTTAATTTTGACAAGGCATATGTTTTGAGCAAATGTACTTTCCCCATCACTGTTAAATCTCTCTGTTTCCACCACCCCAAAAGTCTTTTAATTCTACTCAAAATCTCTTTATAATTAAAATCTTCCATTCTCATTGTATCCAAGCAAAAATATACGCCTAAAATCTTCATTTCCGTTACAATATTACCAAAAGGTAAAGTTCCCGACTCTCTTCTGTTTTTACCTATTCTCATTACATTGGTTTTTCAATGTTAACCTTTAAACCACTTAATTTATAGAAAGCTAGGAAAATATCTTGTATTCTTTTAATCGATGATTCATTCCTTACAAACATGGTCATGTCATCGGCATACAGAATTTGTCGAATTTCAGAATTATCGAATTCCACTCCTTTAATAGCCCTATCATTTCTAAGGGCGTGAGCCATAGTTTCTATAACTAGCAAAAACAAATACGGTGAAAGCGGGTCCCCCTGCCTTACCCCTCTCTTAATATCAAAATAACCTGTAGAGAAGCCTCCATTCATAACACAACTACTAATTCCATTGTACATGGTTTTAACCCAAGAACAAAAATACTGTCCAAAACCAAACAATTCCAATACTTTGAAAAGAAATTTGTGTGAGACAGAGTCAAAAGCCTTTTGAAAGTCGACTGCTATAAGGAAAATGTCTTCCTCACAATGGTTATTACAGTGAAAAATTACATCATCTATCAAACGTATAGCTTCACCAATATGTCTACCATTTATATAGCCTACTTGATCAGCAGAAATAACATCATTCAAGACATCCTTTATTCGTTTTGCCATTACTTTTGATATTATCTTATAGTCGGTGTTCAACAACGTAATTGGTCTATAATTTTTAGCATATAAAGGATCCTTACCGTCTTTTTCAATTAATGTTATGACACCTTGTTTCTGAGAAGTCGATAAACAACCTTTTTCAAATACTTCGTTAAAAACATCAACCAGTAACCCTCCTAACTGCGGCCAAAATGTGAGATAAAATTCTACCGTAAACCCGTCATTACCAGGGGATTTATTAATTTTCATACTTGTTAGTGCTTTATAACATTCTTCTCTGGTAATTTTTCCTTCGCATGTATTCTTACTTTCGACGCTAAGGCGCGGTAAATACTTACAAAACATACTATCATCTTTTAAAACAGCCTCCACATCTAAATTTTCTGAATACAAATTGTTATAAAAGCCTCTCAGTAGTTGCAATATAATTGTTTTCATGTCTGTCACTACTTCCCCATTATCATTGGCTAGTTCCCTTATTTGAGTTTTCTTTTTATTAGAACGAAGTAACTGCTCAAAGTACTCTTTATTATGTTCACCATCTTCATACCAATCAGCTCTTGACCTGACCTTGAGTCCATCTACGGATATATCATATAATTTCTTCAGCTGGCTTTTTTTAGCTTCTATATTTTTGATAACTGAGGTACTATGGGAAGAGAGGACAAGGTCTTCCTCGAGTGATGTTATTTCTTTTCAAGTTGTTGTATATTGTGTCTCCTTTCTTTCGATTTCTTCCTAGAGTAATTCGAAGCATAATTTCTCATTTTCATTTTAAGAAAGTCCCAATATGAAGATACATTGTTGAATTCTTTCAACCACATACTCTTGCACACCTCCCCCCCCCCCACACACACCCACCCACACCCACACGCAGTTGCATATCTATGGCGATGTAAAGAAGTCCCGTAGGATTAAATGGTGAACTTTTTCACGGAAATGCAAAAAGTAATAACTTATTTAATAATTTCCCTTTTTCTAAATTGAGAATATATATATAATAGCCCTATACTCACATAAATATGATGTCTCCTACGCCTTCCTCGGGAGCGGTCCAGAGGAATGACAGAGCCTCTTTATCCTCCTTACCGGTGTGGGTCACGGAGTCATCTTCTGTCCCGATACACTGGACTGGCTTGGTGAGGGCCGGTAGGTCCGAGAAAACACCAATAGTTTTGTTGCTGTTGAAGGCCCGAGCCTGGAGAAAGAACCCCTTGAAGAGCTCCCCATTCCTACCAGTAATGGTCACTGGAATAGGACAAAGATGTTACAGATATAGTTCAAGTTCAGGTTAGCCGCCATATTACACTTTTTGGCCTGCATAGACCGGTCCGCTTTTTCAACACTGCAACACTCGTTTTCGCCAACGACGAGGTGGTGGGGAAAGGAAAGGATTCATTGTTAAAACATAATAATTATTCGATGGTTCATGCTTTTGTTCATCAATACTCAAGCCCCGAAATAGGCCATTTTCGTAATGTAACCAAATTTAATTTCAGTATTCAGAATGCGAATTTCATACATAATCTGTTAGGTAGGGCAAGCCATGATTTTGTCCTTCCTAGTAACAACTAATGTGTGCAATTTTGCATTCTGGGTATTGAAATACATTTATTCGTAATAGGTGAATGAAAAAAAATAGTATCTAAGCACTTCACAAAGACGTATATATTAAATTTCATTAAAATTGAATGGCCTATTCTCCCGTTAGCGATGGTCTCTATGCTATAAATAATTAGCCCATTCTAAAATAAATAATTGTTGCTATGTCGGAAAACCTGAAACTTTCATTCAGTTATGTCCTCTTATCTAACTCTTCTTCTGAAATATTTGTTCTCCTTCTTCTTCGTCTTACCTTTCTTCATTACTTCTTAAATTTTGACATCAATGAGAAACATGCAAATGCAAACTTTACTGCAATCCAAAGTTTGAGTAAAATTGAAATAATGCCAATCGTGAAATTGATTGTGACAAATTTATTTTCTTCGTGAATGACATCTTTCTCAAAACCATTATTGATATCAACCCTGGATCAAAGAACAATGCTTTATCACGCCAGGTTCGAAGTTCATTTTCCGCGTGAAGAAAAAAAACGTGATAAATAAAAAAATTATATACATTCACGCTAATTGATGGGCACGTGATTTGATGCCCTATATATAAACACGCACATCGGGGTTGCAGAATCGTAAAAACCACGTCAAAAAGCACCAATCACATAATTATATAGGGGCACGGAAAAAACATTTTGAATGGGGTTGTTGGACAAAAATTCAGGTGCCCATAAATTGGCCAAAGTTTTATCGACAGGCAAGCAAGTAGAAAGAAAAGGGCGAAAAAAAAGGGGGGGGGGGTTCTCATCAATTTTTCTTTTTTGAGACTTGCCGATAGGATTCGAAATATCTCAGAGCCATATCCCTCTTTACGACGTCTCTTATTAATATGGGTGATGCGCATTGAATCATACAGTTGAAGATATTTACACGCACAATATACTCGCCCATAGATAATTCATGTTCATAATGTAGTTTACATTAAATGTTGGGAACTTGTAACAGCAATGGAATTACGAACGCATTAGTCCTCATGACTAGTTTATATTATGTGTATGTTTACTTCACTGGGAGAGGATCAAAGCTTCCAATCATAAAATAAAATATAATCAAACAATAATCTTCTAGGCTGGCTCAGATGTTCAGATAAACGCAAAACACTCCACTTTCTTAGTGTGATATTTAGCAAATATATGTTTGAGATTGTTGTTTGTACGAGTTTTTTTCTCCTTTCTTTTCATCTATACTCCGAGTTTCGTTTGATGTGCTTGCGGGAGATTGCATATTAGATTCCAAATTAGCGTTTGAATTGGCGTCTCTAAAATAAAAATTTATAACTATTATAACTATACAGCCTGAAACTAACAAGCTATGAAACTTCGTTATGGTTATTATCTGATTGTGTAACGCTTCAATTAATGATGACCTCTTGTAAAGATGAACGAAAATATTCATGAGCTTTAATTCTCATTCTCCTATCTTCAATTCATTTCCAGCAACACTGTGGTAACACACAGTTGGGGTGGGCGGGTGTCCGGACACTTTCAAAAGCCGTCTGGTTTGCCGTTTGTGTAGATGCATCCTTTTACAAAAAGCATGCATCTATAATAGACATTTCTATGAGTATTAATTTTACCATTCAGAATAAATATTACAGTAAATAATAAATAATTACAATATTACAGTTACAGTTTCTCACAAATTCTTTTACATACTATCGTTTTTCACAATTATATTTGTATGTTTTCGTATTCATTCAATTTTGTTATTCTTGTATTATTTGCTGTGATTTACGTATCATATAATTTTGTATTCATGTACGTTATGTTTTAGCTCCTGTTCTCGGCCTTGCTGAAAAGCAGATTCTAGCGGACAGCTGGTTTTACAGTGTTTGGATAAATGCAATACAAATACAATACAATGGACATTTGGAATGATGAAATTTTGAGGGAAAACCGATTGATTCTCTGGTAATTTTTTTTTATCCAACACATAGAAAGTGACAAGAAACAAAGTACAAGTGAAAAGAAAACTAGGAACAATAAAATATCGCATGGGGATCGCCAGAAGAGAACCTGAAGTTCTTTAATTATTTGAATATTTTTCTTCCCATACCGAAGAATAGGCCTACCTCAGGGGCAATACCACACAAGGCTTGCTCTTGATACGACGAGAAATAGCTTAGACATTCCTTTAATGGATCTTTAGAACAATTTTTGTCTCGTCTTCTCATTGATGCCCACAATCCAAGGGGGTTGGTTAGTGCGACACGTTGAGGTGTAGACCCACACTACTACTTTCATGTCCTGCATTGCCATTCCATAAAGTACATATTGTACAAGTTTGCTCTATTAAATTTTCTTTAAAGGATGACTGGTGAAGTCTATACTTTCTAACTCAAGACACAAAAGTGTCAACAGTCGTAGCCTCCACTGCATCTGGGAGGCTATTCAAGTATTTCAAAATGATGACCTCTAAACTCAGTTTAATCATAATGGTATCTTTGAAAAAAAAAAAAAAAAGAGACAATACATTTGACCTTTCTTTGCCTCCAGCTGAAATTAAAACAAGGAATTGTATTATTACCTCTAAGGCTCTTCTTAGGATGATATTTTTCATCTTCAGTATGGAAAATGAAAGGATTCGAGGACGCTGTCTGAGGGGTATAAAACTCGGTGTAGTTACTAGACCTGGAGCGGTGTATGGCATTCCCATGTGGGCAGGTAGTCTTCGGGGCCCCGCTGCCGTAGCCGTCGGCTTGGAGGCCGCACAAGAGGACGACGAGGGAGACGAGCGAGCATTGAACAGTCGACAGCATCGTGCTAGCTAGAGTAAACGCGCCACTTATGGGTAGGAGTCGATTGTTTTAGGAGACTCAAACATTGGACCTTCTGGTGTCGAGACGATCTGATATAAGGTTGGAACGTGCCCAAATGTTTGGGAAGAGTAGTGCTAATTCTACGCCGGGGTTTTTTATTTTTTTTTGGGGGGGGGGCGGTAGAGCAATGCCAAAAGGGCGACCTTCAGTTTGACTAAAATGAAAGAGGAGAACCCCATTATCAAGCATGTGTCAATTGAAGACGAAGAAGAAAAAAACCAAATCAAAAAACATATTATAGGGTCCAATTTCTTTCCAGGGGTGGGGTCTGTGGATTACTTTTTTCCCCAGTTTCCCCGTCGTGTGACTGACTCTATATCCATCCGCAGTTATCCTGTATGACTTCCTTTATATATTAAACATATGACTGTAATGTCTCGTTTAACGTGTTGGACTTTGGACTCGATCTCACTTTCATGTTCGACTGAAGATACATGTATATAATGTAGCACTTAGTCTGACATTCGGCTTTTCCGGGTTTTCCCCTTTCAATCACTAAATGCGTAAACCTGCGGCTCTGACAAATCCTCCCGCGATAACTGCTGTGCTTCCAGCTTGAAGATCAGGTAGGACAAGGGTTATAGATGGGTTTGATGTTAGATCAGGGAGTTGCGATGATCCATTCCAACTCCCTGGTTAGGTTTAGCGTGGTGTTGGAAAAATTTATAGTCAGAAGCGGTTGTAGAATAGTTTTTGTTGGAGGGGGATGGGAGGGGTGGGAGGGGTGGGTGGGAGGTTGCGGAGACTTTCGGGTTTTATTTTATTTCTTTTTTCGTAGTTTTTTTTATAGGGGGCTGCTTAAAGATTTTTTTTCTTCTTCATTTTAGTATTATAATTTTTTTAAAATCATTATTATTATTTTTAATTGGGGGAGGAGGGGAGAGGAGAGAGGGGCTTGAGCCAACCAAAACACCTCTACCTCTACCTCTGGGTATTGTTGTTCGTGTCTGATGATGGATTTTTGTCAATAAACTTGAACTGGGTAAAGTGATCCCCCCCCCCGTAGCTACACCGCTGTGTTGGACTGACCTATAAGACCCAATATCACAGGGGCACATAACGTCTCGTATGCAACCAAGCTGAATGTTGGATGTATTGTCATTTCTATCCCTCCCTCTCCCAACACCATGAGATAGAGAGAGTGGGGGAGCAGGACGGATCGATCAATTTTTTTCCTTCTGATTTCAGATCCAACCCAACACTTGTTATTTTTAAATTTATTTCGTACATAAAAAGCAGGGCAAATCTTGCATTATTAAATCTGTCCTTCCATGAAGCCCTATAGCCTAATAAACAACATATATACAAAATAGATAATGATAATAAAATAATTCTCCATTTAGAATGAAAATTCCCTAAGACTGGGCTGCAGGCTAAAGGGCATCACAAGTTTGATGAGAAACGTGATGTCAGTGAGGAGTGCATGAGAACATGACTCTATTCCCCTTGCACCATGCATGTATGGTCGCACGTAATGCGAATGCAGGATTTATTGCAGATGTTTCCTTCTATCCAGGAAGGGGGGTCGTTTCTGCCCCCACCCCTGCAAGATAATATCTCGGTACTAAAAAGTGGCACTAATTTTCGGTAGTACTAACGTGGATAGTTATGAGCAGGTACAAGCTATCTTGTCCTGAGAGTTTAGTATATCTGTTTATTTTATAAAGTCAATATAGCCTTACTACTGTACTTGGGCTTAGACCAGACCAAATACGTTGTGAAATGACATATAATTATGTAATGTAAACTTATGTTCAGAATTCCACAAGAAATGGTACCGTATGAAATCAACCCCAAATGACAAGATAACTTGGTCTTGCCCTTCTAATTAATACTAAGTATATATCTTCACAATTTTCCATATTGTTAGATGTGTATAAATCATCAATCTGTTAAAAAAAAAATTGCGGTGTAACCTTATTATGCTTCAGTTGCTTTGTAATTAAATAGATCATGCTGGTGGTCAAACTGAATTGTGAAGTCGGTGATATCATCGACCCAAACTTTACTTTTGGGCAGAATGATTTTTCTCCTGATCAATAGGCTTAACCTTGATCGTAAAACTAAAGCCGTTGAACCATATTCTTTGGAATAGTTTTATATTTAAGGTCAGTCCACCTAGTACTTATGTGAAAAATATGAAAGAAAACTTTGTCAAATAAAAGAATCTATTTGTTTGTGCTTGGAGGGCCCCAAAACACTTCAGAACAAAAGCAAGCAAACATCCCGCCCCCCACTCAGTGTTATTTAGGGTACGCGTATGCTTGTTCCCTCCTTTGAAAGCACCCCCTATCTCAGGGCTGCCAACATTTCTGAACCCCCCTTTCGCAGGCTGTTCCTGCCTTGGAGACCCCCCTGAATCCGGAACACTGCTCAATGTAACCCCCTATCTATGATATTCAAGATATTTTATAACCCCCTTTTTTAATTTCTCAGGAGTCCAAAGAGAGAGAGAGGAAAAAACACACCTTTTTGATCCAGGGGGCGGTTATTGTTGTCAATCCGCATTCTCTCTAACAACGCCCCTATGTACAGCGCGCCAACTCAAAGGAGCGCAAAATGTAGACAAATAGTCTATCCAATGATTTTGGTCCAAGATTTTTTTTGGGGGGCGGGGGGGAGGGAGGGCTTTAGCGTCTGTTATAACCATGGTTATAACCCCACAAACTTCCCAACCCCAGGTGTCCCTTGCTAAAAATCGAAAGAAAAAAAATTCTATATAGTAGTTAGTAACACACACTCCGTAACCTCTGTCATGCTTCAAAATGTCAAGTTTGAATACGTAAAATGCACCCTTCGCTCGGTCGTAACGCTTCATCCTAGAATACTCGATGTATGATTAAATGCGCTTCCCAACTGATTGTAGGCCTTGAACTCGAGTCCAAGTTTGATGCATCAACACTCTGAGCTAGAGACTGGGGGCGTTTCATGAAACAATTAGTCGGTGGTTTTCACCGACTAATATCATTTTCATCGACAATTTTAGTATTATATGCCTATGGAAAATTTGGTCAGCGCTGACAGTAAATGTCGGCGGACAAATGTTGATGAAACCTCCCCTGGTCTCGCTACATCATTGGTATTAGCCTTATAACATGTTTTTAAAGTTTTTAAATCGAGACATTCGAAGTATTTATTTGTGCAATTTTACAAAGTGAAACACATTTAATAAGTTACTTTGACTAAACCGAAGATTAAGCAAAGATTGGTTATTAATATATTCTGATTGTATATGTTCAATACAATAAAATAATAAATGAAATAAACACCCCCACAGCTTCCCAAAGATTTATGTAAGGAAAATTTCACATACATTATAGTTTTTGCGATGTTTCACTTGTATGTCTAACTTCTTTGTTTAAACAACATCGCCAAGACTAGACAAATCAGCCTAAAGCAATTTCATTCGCCTTGTCCACCACATACTGAAATACGAACCATTTAATGACGATTTACGTAATCATAACATGATTTCCATAGGATATAATAGTAATAATATATACAATAAACTATATATTGAAATTGCCCTTGAGCTGATTTCTTGAAATTCTTTGCGATCGTGTTACAGTCATTTGATATTTTACCCTTGCAGACCATACCGGGAGACCAAGAACTACAAAAGAATAATAATAATTCTAAATAATAATGATTTTGTTTACCCAGGAAAGCATCATGAGCACCAACGCTGTTCTTCCTGAGGGCCCTACACCTGGGTAGAGAGTGGCAAATATGGATTTATGACTTGTCAAAGGACGTTAGTGCCGGGCTGGGATTCGAATCCTCAACCCTTGGATTGAGAGTCAAGTGAATGAACCACTATGACACGATTGAAGTGAAAATACCACTATGTCTCAACAACAAATACGCAATATTTTTGTTACCTCTCAGACTCTTTCCTGGTTGGTAGGTAGGGGAACGAGTTAGGAACCTAAAGGGGTTGTTCTGAGCCGACTCAGATACATACATCTCGGTGTAGTTGCTGCTCCTGGAATGGTGAATCGGGTTCCCGTAATCACAGGCCTCAATTGGCGCACCTGAAGGGTAGCAGTCCGTTTGGAAGACGCAGAGGAGGAGGATGATGACGGAGACGAACGAGGAAACACTGGTCGAAGACATCTTTGAGTCGAACTGGGCAGGGTTTAATAGGGGTCTGAACAATGGGGCGTTGCTTCAAACTGGTGAAAAGTCACAGTTGCAAATCAGCTTCCCTCTAGGGCTGTGTTAAAATCAGCGATAAATTGCAGATTTGGGGACTTAACTGTTCTTTCTAAATACAACCCAGACCTTCTTATGTGCAGCCTTATACCAAGGTGTAACTGGCGTGGCCGGCAACTGGTGTCGAATATGCTTCTGTTAAGGTGCAGCTTATACCTTAGTAGAATTGCCTTGTCATGATAATTACCGGTACAGTGCGTCAGCGGTAGTCGGGCATTTTAGGAGCTGACCGACAAAAGATGCGTGAAAACTCATTGACCCATTTATTTGCAGTAAGCATATTGTATTATCAATCCACAATAAACTGTAATATTCCCAGGGAGAAAGTAGGCCAATTATACAAGTAACGAAATTTAGACTTGATTTCAACCCTTCAAGAAAAAGTTTCAAAAGCCCGTTATTAATCGCAAATGGGATTTGTTTTCAATTCGTTGGCTGCACGAAAGAACGCCGTTACTGCCATTGAGGCGATACATTATAGCTTACGACCTTCTTGCGGACAGCCGACGAATTATGAACATGATGAAAATGTACTATTTACAGCATGGTTGTGATGATTCTCAGCATGTGAAAAACATATTCAAATGCACAGGGTCCTCTACAAGAATTATTATACTGCCATGAACAGCGGCGGACAGGCCATGGGGAGTTTGGTATGTGTTGATACAATAATAAGGCAACTCCTCCCCTAACGCCCACAGGAAACCACCCTTGCATGGTAACGATACCGCATCGTAAGTATTGCAAAAATAATAGAATACACATTTAATAGATATAATAGGTCGCAGTCGCCACAATACTCCCTCAACTAAATTACGCCCTTGACATGCCTGATGGCACATGCGCTGAAAAATACGAATTTTGGCGAAAGGGGTGGACGTTAGGAGGAGTTGTCTCGATGTATCAACACAGTTATACAAATTTAAAAATATATATATAAAAGGACGGGAAGGGGAGGGTAAAATTTCCCGCGTTCATCTTCGCCTGGAAATGCTCATAAGGATATGTATTGGTTCTAGACCTTCCGCATAAATACTCTTGTTTTATATCTAATATCTAGATATCAAAAATCAAAAGTGAATTAGTACTCCCCCCTCTCTCTCTCCTATACGCCCCTCTCTCCTCTTTCTATCTTCATTCCCTCCCCTCCCTTCTCTCTCTCTTCCTCTCTCTCTCTCTCCCTTCTTCCATCCCATCCTTTTTTCCATCTTCCATGTTTCTGCCCCTCTCAATGTTTACGGCCTTTCCTTTGTCTCATTTCGGGTAGGCTACCAGTCTTAAGAAAGAAGAGAAGCATTTTTTTCCGTTGACGTGTTTGAGCTAAACACATATATAAGCTAGGTCTAGGTTTAGAAGGTTATAATAAAGAAGAAATTAATGTTTTCCAGTATTTTCAGGACCACATTTATTTTCCACAACATCATGAACATATTCAACAGTTTTTTGTAAGTACACAATGACAATTTGTGTATACCACCAAACGCTTACAAACACAGACTTATTTCATAATAGTCAGTTTAATTTTTAAACACAATTCACTGAACAGTCTGCAAAATAAAAACATATAGCCCTATAACACGTCTAGGGCAATATCAATGTCCATAACTTTGCTTATTCAACGTATAGTGAGCGACCTAAAATAATTTTCTCCATGCATTCCGGGGCTGAGTTTGCGTAAAAGAAATGATCATACTGCCTTCATTCAAACAACTAACACGTGCAACTACTTCTAGGACAAATGATACCCATTATTACTACTACCCCTACATGATGGGGGGTGTCGTCCGGGGCAGATGTTGGTGGTAGGTCAGGGGTAGTCTCCAAGAATCGACATTAATCTCATCAAATCAAATCAAATTAATTTATTGACATAGAAATTCAGTGTACATACAATGTCTGAGTTCCATGAGAGAGACATGTGGTCTATTCGGTAGATTCTGAATGAATTTTAAATCAGAATAAAAATTGTATCAAACTCCTTTCCCCGTAGAGCCTAGGTTGGTTCTGTGGTCCTCTAAAGTTTGATTATTTCATTTTAAAGAGAATGTCATGTTCTGGGAAGAGGTGAAAAATAATTTGTGAGCATTATAATTGTTATTATGCAAGTGTGGAAGAACATCAGATAACAAATGTTCCCTGAAAAGCATGGCTCTTCAAATGCCTTAAAATACTAAATATGGCATGTAACAGCATAAAAGTCGGGATGGATTTTTATGCCACATGTTCGTGTACCGGTAGTCCCATATACATCTTTCTGTGTACAGTGCTTGTAACTTTACCAAAACTGGGCCAAATTTCTTATCATTTTGATGATTCCAGAACCTTGCAGTACACACCAATACTTATATGCTAGATGATCAACCTTTTCTGATCGATTCCACACCGTTTCTTTTACAATGCAATCGCATGACCAGAACTCAACTTTATCTTTAAGTGGAACATCAGTAAACAACAATTCTTCACTAAATCGTCTTATTACCCAGTCATTTTTTATAAGATTTTTTTGTTCATAAGTGTACATCAAATCACCAACCATGTCAACACTGTGAACATCTTATGAATACCTTTTTGATACAGTTTTTGGTATAATATCAAAATAAAATTCCCCTAATATCTTATGTTTCCTATCGCCTCTACACCTCATCAAATTCTAACTGTTCCTTTATGAAACACTGCGTTAAACCATGATGCCAAAACAATAGTTAGAATGCAATTAACGGGTTTATTCACCTAAACAACAACAGTTTCAGACGTCCAACTTTCTGTGAGACACAAGTTCGATTTCGGCCTTCGGTGGCACCCCATCTACCTGGTCTACTGTTTGAGGAGTCGTCTTCGGATCTAGTTTCTCCTGCATCATATGCTGCGTCTCAGGTTCACGTTTATCATTGGCCTCGGGATGCTTGTCCTTTAAATTTTGTTTCTTTGTTTGTCGTTTGCGACTGCTGAATCGGTTGCTAACTCTCAAAAGGAATAGCGTCCCGTTTTTTCAGATTTGCGTCGGCGAATCGTCCGCGAGTCTTCTTCGCAACATTGTCTGCAGCGGGAAAGGACATTATGGGCGGCCTTGCTTGCCTGTTTGCGCATAGGTGGACTGCGCAAGACGTAGACATAGGGATTGATGGCACAGCTGCTAAGTGCCATCCACATGGCGAAGCATTCCCACCAAGCATAAGGCATTGAGAGGGGAACCGTTGTCCCGAAACCATACGCAGCGTCAATCATAAGAACGATATAATAAGGCAGCCAGCAGATGACGAAAGATGCCATCACGATCACACCTGTCTTCGCAATTTTCCATTCGTCGGTTACGTTGACACGATTGCTGCGCTTGGTGCTGCGTCGGTTGAATATGCCGCTTCCAATGCGGCGCGAAGAGCTACGACTATCCGCGCTCTGGTCGGATGAATGATGCGCGCTAGAACTTACGCGGACAGATCCCCCACCTGAGCCTGACCCTGACTCATTTACGTCCTGACTAAGCCGACGTCCTTGCTTGCGCTTCATGAGTCGGCGAGCTGCGCGATAGATCGTCCAGTAGACGAACATCATTAACAGAAACGGAGTGACGAATCCAAGAAGGAATATAAAGAGTGTGTAACTGGCATCATCCGCTGACCAATTACCAGTGCAGATGTAACGGCTTGGGTGATACGAGATTTTGTTCCAACCAATCAATGGTGGAAGTGCCACTAAAGTGCTCAAAAACCATATGATACCTAGGATTATCCCGTGATACTTGACGGTGACACTTGAGTGATAATGCAGTGGTTTGACTACCGAGAAATACCGGTCCCCACTGATGAGGACGAGGTTCAGGATGATGGCAACGCAGAAGAGATTCTTGCAGAAGCCCGTAGCCATACACCAAGCGTTAGACATCACCCATGTTTGGGCCGCAGCAGAGACAATGACCGACGGAAGCACCAGGATGGCCATACATAGGTTCAAGATGGCCAGGTGGAGTATTAGGCGACGGGACACCTTTAGCTCTTTGGGCTTCTTCATGCACAGGAGAATGACCAAGATGTTGCCTAGCAATGCGGCCACGAAGATGACGGTCATGGTGGCCGTTTGTAAGAAGCGTCCGACATACCGCGGAGTGGGAAACATGTCCACGTCCTCATCGTTTGTTCCATTGCTTGTCGTGTTGACGTCAAACACCTCATCGTATTCAACTCCCATATCATACGATGGGTTTGATGTACTTGGGAGGATCATGATTCTGCAGCACTTGATTCCCAATCGTCACCCAATCATGTTCACCATATTACAGTACAGTTGATATAAAATCGGTATTAATAAATTTCACAATTCCCAAGACCCAGTTTCAATACTTTCGGGAATGTACAGACTATATTTTCATTCGTCAATGTCTTAATGCTTTCTTTTCACCTTCTATGTTCAAATCCACATTTTGATCTGCACTATCTTGGAAACAAAGTTACATTGACCAGCAAAGACTGCAATATAAAAAGACAGAGCTGTGCCAAACATTAGCCGAATGTGCCAAAAAGTGCCGAACGAGTAACATATGAAGAAGAATCTGCTCGAAGAGGGCGGTCGTCCGATAAGCTATTGCCTCGATGTTGATTTGCAGAAATCGTCGTTTTTCCAGAACGCAAGTAAGTGGGGATCACTAGCTGTTTCTATATAACATCATTCGCCCCGGTCGAGTGGGAGGACTGACAGATTGGGTGTTTTCTGAAATAAGAGAGAACAAAAAAGCATGTTGGAAAGGATCAATAGTAATATTAGTGGATAATTTCAGGAAACCAAATGATGCCACATTTCTTCTCTCAGCCTTGAAGAAGGGTTAGGAGAGATTCTTAAAGGGGAGAGGGGAGATGGGACGAGAAGGGAGGGGGGGGGGAGAAAAAAACATAGATAGGAAAGGGACAGGGGAATAGGAGACAGATGAATAGAGAGAAAGTAAGAGGCAGGAGATAGAAACATAGAGAGCGAGAATAGTGGAAATTGATGAGATTAATTTCCTCCCGTTATCAAGTGACTCGATGGTCAGCTCCATCCAATTGGCGCCATATTATAATCAAGTCCATTTAGGCCCTTCTCTTTAGATGAAGTACATAGCGTGTCCAGGAATTTGTGAAAGAGGGGGTACATACTTCCAAAAAAATTTGCCGATGAGCAAAAATAAAAGTCATTAGAAATATTCAGGTCCATTTCAGTAAATAAACTTCTGACAAGCAAAAGATTTTTTTTAAAGGCATCACCCTCAAAAGTCGGGGGAGGGGGCTGCACAATTTTGGACTTCTGTACTGTATGTCTGTCACTTATGTTTTAAAACGGGACGGGTCGACTGTGTTCCCCCACTGAAACAGGGAATGCACTTTGTTATCGTCATCAGACTCATTTCGTCCCTTCTTTTTTAAGGATGAGGCACGCCCTTAATGAACAGATTAAAGAGGGGATGAAAATCGGTGTTGTAATTAAGCCCCTTACGTCTCTTTGAAATGAAGTACGTACTTAATGAAACAGACATGAGACACTTCTCACCAAAATTGTACATCCTGTCCTTAATAATATAGAATCAACAAGTATCACGTACCCCGTCTTAAATTTCTAAATTAGTTTGTCTTCTTGATAGAACTCTGTCTTGTTAAAAGGTAACTTCATCTTAAGAGATCAATGTCAGTTACTGATTAATGAAAGCATAAAAGGTTTTTAACTCTTGAGAACAAACCTTAATATGTACGATTAAATATTTATTCAATATCTTAACCAGCATAATATAATGCTCAACTTAAAAATTATTATGATGTTCATTTACAATGCGGCGTACCAGCATAGGGCGAAACCGGCAAACGCCCCATCCTTTATTAAAGCTTAAATATTTTATATATCATCAATAATGTATATCAAGAATGGATGCATTAAAACAAATAATTCATCGGGGTGGGGTCGCGCTTTGGAAAGCTGGGATTTTTCAAGTAGCCCATGTACATTTCGCACCCGCTGCCCCCCATTTGTTATATTAAATTCTACATTATGGGCCACTACATGCCCCATTCTAATATTCGAAGGTGTTCAGAATATATAGTTAAGAAAAGAGATCTAAAGATCTTGAAAATGAAATTATATTGTTTCTGGTCAAAATGGCTTGATAACCGGCGTTTTAAATGTTGTATGATCTCTTGCGGTGTTTCTTACGGACTTGAATTTAATTTGAATTGAATTTATTTTCTTCTGCAAAACATACAAATCAAATTACATTTTAACGATACGACATATACAAAATATAACAAATTAACAATTTTTTGAACGTATACACAATAGAATAATCACATAAATGTTGACATTGAAACAAAATGTAACTGATAACACACTATCAAGAATTATTCATTAAAAAAAAATCTGCAGAAGAAGAAGGGCTATCACAATAAGCGTTTGCTTGATAGTGTGATAGCCCGGGATGGGGTGGATGATTAAAAGAATTTTTAAAAAGATGATAATGATAATGGTGATGATGATGATGAGAATAAAAATGGAAATATGTTGATGTAAATATATCTGACACAGAAAACTTATAGTATACAGGAGTTATATAATAAACTGATGGCTGTTTATATAAAATCTGGAAATAATATTGAATATTTAATCAGCACTAGGAAAAGAAAAAACAATGTACTCTGACAGAAATGCTTTCTTCGTATTGAATTAAATGAATAAATTGAAGGTTTTACATGATTGTATCGAGTCTGGGAGTGCATTCAATAGATTTGGACATGATGTATCATTGATTTATGCAGAATCAATAATTTAGGATTTATCAAATGAAAATTTAATGAATTCGAAGTAGGGTAAGAATGGATAGTGTTATTCAATACAAAGAAATTCTTAAATGAATCAAGAAGCAGGCTATTCATGAATTTAAACATAAAGATCAAACTCTGTTGTGCGTTTGTACCAAAGATAGTCAATGTTTTAGATTCATAAAATAATGGGTTTTGTATTGGCTAAATGATGGGAGCCAGCACATATGAGAAGCGCTTTTTCCTCCAATATAATAAATAGGGTTAATTTTTGTTTTAGCACTTGAAGCCCACACCAAGTTACAATATGAAATGTATGGCAAGATAACACAACATTAAAAGGGTCTTTTTAGGAAGATAATTTTTAGTCTTATAAAGTATACCAATATTCCTAGAAATACATGTAATTGTATGTCGTATGTGTTCATTCCAGCTCAGATTTTCATCAATAAGATATTATAAGGAAAATCTAGGGTATGTGCATTTGTATGTTTAAAGTGTATGAAGCTCGTTTTATCAATATTAAGAGATAATTTATTACTTTTAAACCAGTTAGATACTTTTGATAATTTTAAATTAAGTATACGAACAAGGGCATTCAAATTCTCATGGGAGTGAAAAAAATGTTGGTGTCGTCAGCAAAAAAGTATAAACAATAAAAGGGATGATACATTGGTTATATCATTAATATACAATAACAAAAAGAGGACCTGATAATGATCTTTGTGGGACTCCGCATTTAATTGTAAGATATTCCGATGAAAACCCATTATGCACCACATACTGTTGCCGGAATGATAAATAATCTTCAAACCAAGAGAGAGCAACTCCTCGAATTCCATAAGTTTGTAGTTTTTAAGGCAACATATAATGATCATTTAGCGTATCAAACGCTTTTGATAGATCCATAAAAATCCCCATTACACGTTTTTATTGGCCCTTGCATTAATATTTTATCATACATATGAACCCAATCTAAGTCAGTGGAATATAATTTTCTGAAACTATATTGATTTGAATTCAATATTTCATGGTTATTCAAAAAATTATATAACTTATTATAAAATATTTTTTTCGAGAACTTTGGATATGCTAGAAAGAATAGAGATGGGCCTATAATTGCTTATTTATGTGGATTATCTTTTTTATAAACCGCATTTACTTTAGCAATTTTTAGAGAGTTAGGACACTCGCCAGATGATAATGAAAGATTGAAAATGTAAGTTAGAGGAGAAGCAATTGCATATATAACAAATTGTTTAAGGAGCGATGTACTTATTCTGTCGTGACCTTGTGATTTACTACTTATTATTTAAATCGAATCTTATTGTATGATCTGTTAAATATATCGTTTTCCTAGCTAATTATAATATTCTCACAAGAAAGATGAAAAAAAGAGACTACTTTAGTCCATTGGTACATGTATATGGGTACGTTTTCGGCAGTACAGGCTGGCGTCTCTTTCCCGAAATTTTGTGGGTGAGCGAGCGAGCAAAAACGGGGAACTATATTATCATGATTATAGTGACATTGTTCTTCCATCATTGAAATATAGTATATCATGGAGTGCAAATCAAACACAAACAGGCGGTTCCCCGATCGAAATAGGGGCTGCATCTCCTACGTTTTGCTGAGTGCCCGTTACGTAACAGGATATTTTAAAAGCAAAATTAACTTCGACTGTACACATTCTTAGTGATAGAATTATGTTTTTGCGTTCGTATATTAAACACCCGGGGTCTCAGTCATGTATAGAAATACTGTAAGCATGCGTGACCACATGTTTTCCAGACACCCCCTAAACGAGGATTTCTTCTGAAGCCAAAATAACCCTAAATGAGGATTTCGCGTGGTTTTTTTTCCCGAATTCACACCCTAAACGGGTATTTCACAAAAGTGTACTCCTAAACAACTATTGTTGATAAATGGTTACGGCCCCTTGAGCATTTTGAATTGCAATAGGCCATTTAAGTTGTTGACATGCAATGTACGTGAATTCCTACCACCCATCCTCTCCTACCGGCGCTATAGTTCTCTTTAGAACTATATTCTATAAGCTCAAGAAAGATTACCAAGAGTCCTTCTCAGGACTACGAACAGTCCTTTTCAGGACTCCCAAATCCTCCCTCTCTCACATGGTGCAACCGTAAGCATAATACTGTATAATGTACGTGCAGTATAGGGCTTCTTTATGTGTTTTTGCATTAGCAAGCTGACGTAACCGAAACTTATAGACAACCGGCTTCCCGACCAGCTTTGAATTCGGAGTCGGGATCTAGAAAAATACCTCTAAACGCGTACAGCAGGATTTTGAAAAAGTACCCTTTTTTAATGGACGTTTTTAAAGCCCTTAATAACAGTATTTTTATATTTGACTGAGACCCCTGGGGATTCTTACCCCTTTTTTCTTCCCCCGGTCTGGCCCTGAGGGCTAGAAATATACCCCTAAACGCGTACACCGGCGCGTAGAGCAGGATTTTGAAAAAGTACCCTTTTTCTTGAAAATGGCCCAAATTGCGGCACCGCGCGGACCGCGTCCAATCTAAAAAAACACCCCTTTATACGCGTTTTCTTGGTCATTTGACTGAGACCCCCGGGAGATTAAACATACGTTTCTATTGTTAAGTCTTGAGTTCCATATTGCTTGTTATTGATGGTGGAAAGCATATTTTCACATTTTGTGGACAATAATATATTATTATTGCTATGAAATATAATTCCCCTTAAACAAAGAAGAAGAAAAAACGTGCAACAGGAATGGGGCCCTTAAAAAATTCAAGTATTATGGGGTTTAGGATCACTGATAGTACGGATGGATATTCTACAAGAGTTTCATGACTTCATATATTCAGGTTACACTATTTTCCTGCCGTAGTATACTTTTGGAGTAATTAAGATGGGAAATTGCGCATCAGGGATATCCTGTGCCAGCTGCGCAGGGGCGTAGACAACGGGGATGAGGATGCATCCCCACCTCACAAGGTGGGGATGGCATGTACAATCATCCCCCAGGTTTTGGGAATGATATTTGCTTACTTAATAAGTCATAATGATGATAATAATAGTAATAATAATAATGATAACAAGATCAGATTGCACGATTTCAAGTTCAAAATTGCAAAGCTCCCTACCGTGGGAGGGGGACACCCTCCTCCACCCTCCCCGCTCGGTCGCTTCGCTCCCTTGCTCGGGCGCTTCGCGCCCTCACTAGCGTTGGCAGCCCAGTCATCCCCCCAGGTGTACGAACCTGTCTACGCCACTGCAGCTGCGGATTAACTTTGTATAAAGGCCTACATGTATGGTACAATATACAAATCTATCTAAACCTAAAAAACAACAACTGATTTTCATCCATTAATTGGCACCATTGTAATCTGTTTTATATAGGTATTGCATATGCTTAAGTGGACAGAATAGGCCACTTCGTGGTAGCTGTATGATGCAAAATGCCAAGTGCACCCTATCTAAACATGATAAACTAGAATACCTGAATATGAATAAGTCAGCCTGATGCAATTAGTTTCAGTTTTCATACACATTATAATTTTGCGACGAGAAGTTGACTGTATAAGGCGGTGATATGGTTTAGTTGTTATGGAACACTGATCCAAACATCGGTAGGTCACAGGTTCGATACCAAGTGATGATGCAGATATTGATATTCCATTATTAGGCCCATAGGATGGGACCTAAAAAGTAGATCATCTATAAGCTTACTGTCATGCATAATGCAGGCTATACTAGATGTCTATCACTCAGGTAACATAGATACTGCTAATACATTTAATCAATTAATGAATCGGTTTAGTTCTCTCTTACACTACTTCAACGTCATGTTGCGCGAGAGTATAAAGTAAGAAATATTAATGGTTGTATTAAGCCTACCTTTGATTGAATTGTAAATGTTGACATCAATCAAGCTTCTACGATAAATCCTAAAATAGATGCATTCATTCACTGAAGCTAATGGACAAAAAGAAATAGATGTCTAGGCCTACGGACTCGACTCATCTAAACGTGCCCACAGTCTATGATGTCAAGTCGACTATGGTTGAAGTCAGTTTAGTGTAAAATACATCAGACATACGCGATGTATTATAAGCGATGAAGTTACCTGGCTTCCTGTGCAAAATGGTTTGGTCTTTTCCTTGGTCAGGATAAATTGAGCAAGAGAGAGAGAGAGAGAAAGAGAGAGAGGAGGAGGAGGGTTTTTTTTGGGGTGGTTGAGCGAGATAGAGAGAAATGCAGAAAAAGATAAGAAAGAAAATGAGAACAAAATAAAGAATGAAAGATGGAGAAAGTGAGGGGCGTGACCAGCATATTAAGTGGAGGGACAAACTAGATCGAGAGACAACAAAATCAAGCTTCTATGTCTGGCCCGGACGCAAAATGCCTAACACACCCCCTCCCCCTTCCCACTCCCCGTGTCACTTAGGTAGAAATAAAAGAGACAGGGAGGAAAAAAGGAGGATATTGAGCGGGATGTACAGAGATAGACAAAATGAGAAATGGGCGGGGCTACATGGGATGCCAAGTTGAGCCGTAGTGGGTGGAAATTACTCCCACCTCCATTATGTCTTTCAGTTCACTGACCTATCAAGGATGGATTTGTTTCTGGACCCCAAACAAACAAATAGATAGCGGGTTCAATGTTCCAGCTGCCAGATGATTTATTCTGATTTTTTCTTTTGGAAAAGCTCTACAAACACAACAACAGAGGTATCCGAAGTTGCTATTAAACGATCTACAAGAGTTATGAGCTACATCCGAAGAATAGTCAGCTTTACAGTATTATCCAGTTCATGTCTCTAACAGTTTTACACAGTTCTGGTGTAGGGCCAATCAATGTGATAGATATTAGAATTGAGGAAAAAATAGTAGATTTCTTACATCATGTACAAGAAGGTTGTGCAAGCAGGTGTAAAGTGTGTAAAATTGCAAACCTATCATGCGTGTATAAGGAAAAAGAAACTGATACCATGCAGCTTAACGGTGAGTATGGTTATAGAATTACCAGATCCGGGAAATTTTGATCTACTGCCATCATAAATGTGCCAGTCTGCACGCACATTGAAGGTTTGAAGAAGAAAAAATATGTTGAGGTATTCTACATTTTAAAATATACCTTCACCCCCGCGTGGAGGTGTCGTAGTATTGTGAAGGAGTCGTGGTATAGTGGTTCATTCACTCGACTCTCAATCCTAAAGTTGATGGTTCGAATCCCAGCCTGGCACTAACGTCTTATGGCAAAACATTGATCCACATTTGCCACCCTCCATCCAGGTGTAAATAGGTACCTGGTAATTGCTGAGATAATAATAATTGCAGGGCCCGCATGGAGAGTAGTATCAGTACTGATGTGAACACACCGGGTAAATGAGACCCATTTATTGATATTATCTGTTATTCTTTTAGATATATTTTTATCATGGAAAGTGTTAAACAGTATATTAGATGCTCGTTTGTATTCATCTAGACAATCATTACAAGAGCCGAGAAAAGGAGCTTGGCAGACTGGAAAATGTGGTTGTGGAGAATGGCTGGGGCGTCGCTAGAAGTTTGAATGGGAGTGTGACACCCTCACACACCCCTCTAGCGACGCCCCTGGATGGAGAATGGAAGGAATTTAGTTAGAGGCTACGCAGACAGTCACCAAGAAAAGAAAGTAACTTGAACAGTAATAACCTGAAGCCGGAAACAAAAACTGGATACGCCACACAAAGTCATTTAGGAGAGGTGATAACATGCTAAAAGTCTTATTAGAAAGAAAGATGAATTTCAATTTGGGGGAAGAGGTAGAGTAAGAAATGATTAAGTTTATCGAAACCTCTTTGGAAATGAATAGCGTTATATATATCATCTCGTCGGCTGTCCGCAATAAGGCCGTAAGAAAATGGCAGTAATAGAATGACCTTCTTGCGGGCAACCGACTATATCTGCAGGTACATTATGGATGATGTACGGTATCAAGTGATAACATAACAGTATAGATCAAAACAACTAAAATTACAATCATATCGAATGGTGATAAAAGAGACTGCAATATACAATGGAAAAACAAGTTTAACGTGTAGAGAAGATGTTAAAATGAAAATAAAAAATAAAAATCGAAAGCACGGAAGAGAGAAGTGTATAGATCGAGTCTATATAGGCCTACTGAAAAACACATTAATACCGAGTCAATAACTCAAAATCAACGTTAGTAGCACAGCTGATAGATTTTACGATGAAAGACGTATGATTTACGTTTATGTATATTACCTTCACTTAAAATGTCCAGCGAAGTCACCTTCGAAAACACATGCCTTGGTTTGATTCACGATCCAGTATCTATCGCCTGCCCAACCACAACATGTCGCATAAATTCAGAGTCCCGGCAAAACGAGAATGTCGTCTGCTTCAAGAGCGCTTTGATAAAAACGGCGCGAAACAAAAGGTTGTACGATAAACTGTACACGCTCGCGAAAACGAAGAGGAAAGCTACGGAATAGCAAATGACAATGTCATATCATAAAATGCGATGTAAAGAATGTCTTCTGTATAAGCAGAAACGGAGCAGAATGATCTCTATGACTTTGAGTCCGTCCAAAATGAAAATTGGAACCACATTGATGGAGTAAATGGGCCTTCTTTGTACCCAAAGAAAATTGTCCTTGGTGCATCACCTTCAGTCGGTTCCAAAGAGCTTAATACGATTGCAAACCGTTTGAATCAAATTCCAAAGTTCAAACTCGTTTCGTATCACATCGCATTATCTTCCAAAAGAACCGATGAATATCATTAACCACAAACATGAAGGATAATGACGAGCCACGCACACTGGTTCAAAAGGTTGATATACCGGACCGGTTTGCTCTCGGCACCTTACTTTTTCTAGCTCCATGCTTTTACACTACCGCTTGAAATATATACATCTGGACGCTGAATCACTGGGCCATAATTTTGGAGACAGTCCATGCTCCAATGGATAACTCGCTCCCCGAACTTCCACAAAATCCAGTTTAAACCGACAATGATTTTAGTCTAACATGATGTTGATAGTACAATGTATATATGTCTTACGACGGACGATTTAATTGCTATTAAGAAAGCACAGCATTCTTTATCGGTGTGCAACGATACGCAGGTATTGACACGCCGATGATAAGCATCGGGTATGAGCTTGCGTTTTATATCGTGGGTGGGAGGAGAAGGGGGTCGCTAGACGGTTGAAGGAAGGGTAGTCTCATGTAATAAGTGCGATTGATGCGTCTTAATTTAAATTTGGAAAGTGCGGTGAATTCAGCATGCAAATAACTAATTCATCAAATAACACTCAAATTAAGCATGAAAATATCATTGGATGAACAGCAGTATAGCTAGAGCAATAAACCTAATTGTAATTTGCATGGTAATCAATCTAGAACAAGGATTAGAGCATCACAAGGTTTCTCGAGATTGGCATATAACTGCTCTAGATTGGAGAAATCGGGACACATTACGATAAATTCCACTTGAAGTACGTTATTACTTTTAACTAATAAAAATCATTGATCATGATATAGCTCAGATCAGAGACATAATGCCCCCACCCATCCTTTCTTTCCTTCCCTCTCACCTTCTGAGGTTTGCTTTCTGTCATTAATTTGTTTGTATCTATCCACCTCCGACAATTTTTGTTTGTGCTTTTCAAAACCCATTCTCTCTTTTCTTTTCTCTAATACTATTCATTCCCATATTATATTTATAATTCCTCTCTCTATTCCATTTCTCTCTCGAACAATGAGCAAGCCAACCGTACTACATGCAGGTATAATTAGAACGAAACCGAACCCATTTCCTCGGGTAGGCATATTGCATGCATGGCCTGAGACTCGGGCGTTATGTTTGTATAGCTAATGACTCAAGACGTTAATGATTAAATGGATCAATATAGCATGCAAGGGGGTCTAGATTAAAATATACCAAGAACACATCACTCGGTAAATATAGCATTTCGGTATCAGTAGCTACCAAGTTGACTGGCATCTGCCCTTTAAATCTGAGAGCTAATGCAAGTCAGAGATAACATAAAACATGCATTGTTTGAAGTATTCGATAAAACATTGTCTAAGTTAACAATTATCATGTAAACCTATATCCCATTCACACCGACCAGATCGACTAGAGACCGACAATGAACAGACGGTGCAAAAAAAACAACTCTACACTGAATGGCCAAGAATAGGTCAGTTTGGATTTGGTGTGGCGATGTGACGGCCAAGATATGAGCCCTTTGCCTAACAGACACCGCCCCTTCTCCGGCTAGCGACCCGTGCAGTATGAATGTCTATAGTTGCAAGTTTAATAAATATAATAAAAATGATAATAATAAAAATAAAAATATAATAATATCAATGATAAGATTACTACTACTACTACTACTACTACTACTACTACTACTTCTACTAATACCACTAATACTACTAATACAAAAACATTTATAATGCACAATGAATATAGCTTACTATTCTTAGGTGGAGAGGGACACTGGAAGGAATGATTACCATATACTTGTACATATGAAAGTAATGAGATATAGAGAGTGTGTTGTTTTTAGTCTTCATTAAAAGACATTTTTTAATTCTAGTACTGACGAAAAATAAAGTTCTCGATGAATCCAATTTAATTTACAGTGTGAATATATAATTCAAATTGTGTTATTTGTGGACATCATTGTTCAAAATTTGGGTATATGCGTGAACAAAAATATGTTGAATAAATGAAAGAACATTCCTGAATATGGCTAAAGTGGAAGAAAATAAATATTTACTCTCAATATCAGGAAAGCATCAACACACACACACATACACACACACATACGAATTAAAGCAAACAATATAATAGATTTAACAGTCTACAAGTTGCTCATAGGTATCACAATAAACCAGGGTAACTGAATTGTTATTCAACTAGGCAAGATTTATTCATCACGAAAGTCTGAGTGCAGCATATCTACTTCAAATCAAAGCTATACCAAAATAAATTAATGATGAAAATAAGAGGAATCCATACAATTGTAAAAGAAAACAAACTATACCCACATAGTACTACAATGTACATACATGAATCAACTCCCCCTTAATGACAGTTGGACAATTCATTTGCAGTAATCTAAGCAGTACTTTTTGAAAAAGAAACAAAATCAGGAATTCATTATACCATAGTCAAATGTACACATAATAAGCAACCTTACTTCACACACATAAACAAATGAGTAATGACAGTATTGAAGTAGTTGTATAACCATCAATGTTCTTATTTTTTACAACAGGAACAATGACTAAAGACACTTTCTTGCAAATTATGACTTCATCAATATAACTCTTAGTGACATTTATATAAAAGTACACATACACATATACATGTACAAGCAGTTGACACATAAAATGTATGATATTCAAATCGGACTAAACAATATAGCTATTTCTTCTATTATACAGAATAAGTAAAGATTTACAAAAACAGTATTGCCCAGAACATATTAAGTAGTTTCTAATGTATGGCAAAATGATGAATATACATACATCTATACAAAATATGAATTTGCAATTACCCCGCCTCCTGAACATGGTTAAAATACAGTGCCAATTTTTTAACACTAATTTTTTAAAAGAAGCTATGATACCACAGAACCTATACTACCATTTGCACATTTTATGAAGGTATACATTGATCTATAAAGTGAACTAGTAACATTGTTGAAGGTTGATGAAAAAACTGCATAATTTTTGTATGAAATGTTACTATTATATTCCCTCTACTGTACTAACCCTCTAACATGCACAAAATCCTGATTTTTTTTCCAACCACATAGATATTTATAACTTTTTTGGGAGGTGTCACTGTGCGACACCCTCTAAAAGTAAATTCTCCCAGCCAATTTTTCCAACCGTTTTTCCATGAAAATAAGACATAAAACAGGTTTTTTTAATCTGTCAATACTCAAATGTTTGGAATGGTATATAGAGCCAAATCATTGCTTTGTGACGATTTACATTCATCTAAAATTTAATTAAATTATGATAATATAGTTGGGAGATTTCAGAAATCGATCAGATCAATTTTTATCATTAATAATGGTCTGTTTTCACTCAAACTTTCTGATTATCTTTAATTGTACATCTAGCATTGATTGAAGTCACTACCTTAGCACCATTTTCTCTCATCTGAACAATGTTACCAAGTCCCTTTAACGTAGAACTATGCCATTGTCAGTGCAATCCAAAACACACTGGATTTATGATGCTGAAATTGTGCTGGCCACTTCCATACATCATCAATCTCACTATGTCAAAACAAAGATGTGATAGATGGCAGTTGTGAGGAACTTTGGGGCAATTTTGTTGTCATCATTTCTCATTTGTCTACTCCACCCCCTATCATTAGCACAAAACATGTCATAAAATGCAATTAAAGAGACGGTGGAGTTCTGATGAAGGTGAAATTCATTTGCGAGATGTCTCATTTGCTTTATTCCAATGATGAAGAATATCATAGGGACAATGTCGAACTATAAGGATTGCCCTTGAAACGTCCCAATGGTTCACATATTAGACAAGAGATTGTTTACAAAAATTTGGAGATCATTTGAAACAACGGAATATACACTCATACAGTACCTTGTACAGGAATATATCCATTTCTTTTCACTGTGCATTGTTTCCTGCAATATTCAGTAAACTTGCATCATTTGGATGTTTCCAAAACCTCAAAATAAAAAATGTTCATAATCACTACATACAGTAATCATAGTTTCCCAATAACTTCTAGACTTTGTATTTTAATGAAATTGCATGACCAGTTATCAACATTGTCTTTAAATCAATTTTTCATTTGCTAATCTACCCCATATCATTAGCATATGACATGCCATAAAACACTCCCTAATTATGACTACACCGGATGCCCATACAAAATGAAAGGAAGGAATGAAAAAGGGCTTTATAAATCACTTTTGTTGCTCTTCACATTAACCTTTTCACAAAGTGCTTTAATAATAAAAATGTCATGAAATACTATTCTCAATCAATGTTGGCTGCTAAATACAGGTACATTAAATACTGATAGCTACTGTCTAATGAGATAGTAATGTCAATTAATCACATCTGATAGTTCTATTACAGAAACTACATGCCTGTAGAAAATGAAGGAAAAGGGACTTTGTAAAAACATCGTTATGGCTCTTCACATTAGATTATAATGTGGATTGTGCATTTTTTTGTCAATCCACCAGGGGGAAGTGGTCACGTCCATCCCATACATGTAGTATCATCTGCCTGCCAATGCATTTACCATTACAACTAAATGATTTCTTTAACCAAGAAAAGGAAGATAATGCGTTGACTAGAGCAGAAAAGGTCAACAGTATGGTTTTGTATAAAAGATAAAGATCCAGAAGGAGTGAGCATAATTTTTTTTTTTTTGCCTTCAAAAATTGAAAAATTGAAGCGCCAGGGGAGGGGGCCCATCTTCTTCTTTTTTCCCAAAAAAGGGTGTTTTTACATTAGAAGTGTAGCATTCATAGAGGAAAGGAAACAGCTTTGGAAACTCATGCATGTAAATATGAAACAAGAACATATTCACTTCTCAACAAGTAAAAGAGGTATACATTGTTGAAAAATATTAAAAAGCCTTTTCTCAAAAGCACTAATGAGCAAAACTAACCCTTCTTTGGAGAAGTAATAAACACTCATCACTCTCCTCCAAAGGTCAAAGGTCACCAATAGAAGTGGACTCCAGCAAATGTTGTCTGGACAAGGATGACCCATTCCATGGCAGCAGCAAAGGATGACCCATCATCAAAATCGAATTTGATCACAAACATGGTTGAAGTTCCTGTTGAATGAAATTAGAAGTGGGTGAATAAAACCATAGGATAATATAAAGTTATCATCAGTCACATTGAAGGCACAAGAAGTGATCAAAACAAGTCAAATTTCACTCAGCAAATAAAAGTGAATAAACATTTTAAATGACTTATATCCTATGAAACTATCTTGCAACAGAAAACCCTATTTCATTATACATTTCAAATTATACCGAGCTCATATTCCATACGATTTAATATATTTCTTTCATATATTTTATCTTTGTTCATACACTGCTACACTAGCAAATAGATAAATAGACTACCGGTAATGTCATAATCCATTGAAACTTATGGATGCTCTTTCCTTGTGCAATGCATGATAACATTCACCTGTCATGGGTTGTCTTTGAATAATCAAAATGTAGATAGCATAGATGTACATACCATAAGTTTTTGTTAGGTCAGAAACGATCCAATTTTTTTTTTAAAGATCGTTGAACACAACTTAATTTTGTATAGGCATAACACATCTTGAATAGACTATAAAAATGCGAAAAATATATGCAATTAGGCGATAACAAATTACATGAATTTCTTTCTGACTTGATACTCACGCAGCATGATGTGGCTTGTTGAACTGTGTTCTGCAGCCCTTTCCCCAGTGGCAGTCAGGCCTGGCTGTTACTAGAACTGCAATGAAACGCACATATTTGCAGATTCTAGTCAAACATCTGAAGAGTTAGATGTCATATGACATTGGGATGTGTCTAGACTACTGACAATACCTTATCCCATGTGTGCATACATGTATCTGTGTTGGTGTTTTTCAGGGATTGTGGTTTAAATAATTCAGAATAAAGATAATAATAATAATAATGGATATATGGATATAATGGATTTATATAGCGCCTTTTCCAGAGGATACAAGCCTGCTGTCCCTTAGTCAATTAGGAAATTAAGAAGACTCGTAGAGGTATGCTTTCAGATGTTTTTGAAGAAGTCAAGTGGAGTACTATTTCTTAGAAATGCACAGAGTTTATTCCATGGGCTTGGGGAAAGGATTGAGAGTATTTGAAGCAAGCCTGTGGTGTTATGAATTCATAACATGCATACTTAACAGTTTTTCTAGGCATCTAACAAGTTAATACAGTAAAATATAATCAAATAATGCTTACAAACTCAGAAACATTTTTCTGATCCAAGCAGCCTCCATCTTACATGTACATGAGGATAATGTGTATGTTCAACAAGTGAACATTATTTAGACTAGTTTTTCAAATACAGTCCTACTGAGAAGTCACAGTGGTATACAAACTGTCAGAACATTGCAGATAATAAAAAAAGATATCTTACTTGGTAGATCGTTCTTTGGAATGCCTGCTCTGTAGAGGTAAGCCATCTGTTGCAACAGCCTCAAGGAACATGTATAGCAAACTGCGGTGTGGCCTTTAATATTATACACTTGAGTCTCTGCAGAAGAAGAAAAAAGAAGAAAGTCACGAAACTGATAATCTTAAGCAATTCTCCTCTATAATGCTCAGTATCTATGACTCGAAAGCCTGCCTATTGCTTCCCAAACATCCAACAGAGGAAATACTACTGCTAATATACACTATATACAGCCTACTTTTGGAATATTGAAGATATAACAAAACTTGTGACAAGGTTAATGATAACAAAAAAGATTTTTTTTCTTCTGACATTAAAGAAGTTTAAGGCACTTCTCTGATTGATTTGCTCTGAATATTTCTCCCCCCCCCGGCTTGTTGAGGAGGGAATATATGTAGCATGTAAAGGGGTTTTGTTACATAATATTTGCAAAGATTATATCTAGCTTGAATTATTGAATATAATACTTTCTTTAGAGTTAGGAGATATTTATTAATTTCTTTAGTACGTGGTGAGTTGGAGAGGTCCTTGAAAGGTAGTAAAAGAATTGCCCATTAGCCTCTGATCAATTACAAATCACTCACTTTCTTATATGTGTTTCAGATTCTCCTCAAGCTTTTACTGATCCGTTCCTCTCATTTGTCTACTTTTATTAAAATCACCTTAATATCAGGGTAGGCTTCCCCTTCATGAGACATGATATCACAAGAAGAATGAGAAATGACATCAAATATGGCTCTTCTTTCCAACTACAAATCTGTCTCCACTTGTTTGTGTGGAATATTTATTGAAACACTATCAATTACCAGGTGTTGAAAAATTTCCAGCATCCAGTCCATTCAGTACTTCTTGCAGAACAAGATAAATGTTGTTGTGACCCCTCGACAACATGAAATCCTACAATAAAGAATACAAGGAAAATGGTAAAATTAAACTACTTTCAGCATTTCAGGTCATAACTCTCTGACATTTAAATATTATTTGTATTAACTTTCAAAAAATATGAAGAAGAAAAAGAATTTGAGCAGTCATATAGCTTAGTTTTCTCTTACCCATATCGGCCCCCTCTCTCTCCCTCTCTCTCTGTCACTCATAATATCTCTTTCCTTACAGTAGTTTTGTGAAACAATCTACTTACAAACAAAACAAAGCGTTTTTTGTTGTCCTTTGTTTTGTTTTCCCCATTTTGGGGTAGCATATTCTTCTGTAGGAACAAAAAACACAGGTTAAGAATTAAAGTGTATAACTCACTTTGAATATGATTGATTCATATCTGTTGTTGTTTACTATAGTATCCAGTACACTCTCACTGAACTTCATATCTATAAAGCAAGAGAAACAAAACAAAAATTATTAAAAAAATATTTACATGAATTTCTCCCATAGGCAGAGCATCAATGTTGGGGGTTAAGAGTGTCATGAGGGTCCAGGACCACCCCCTCCCCTTGCATGACCACATTGTGTGATTGATGCCATGAATCTTAAAAAAGAAATAAGCTTTAACATCTTAAAATTGGCAGCACATTGAGAGGTTCGAAATCTGTTTTCTTACCAAAATTTGCATTTTTTTCCCCAATATTTTGACAATGTTATTTATACCCATGTATATTGTTTTCAGAGAAATTGCATGTTATTGGAACAATGAAGCATTAAAATAAAAATATTACTGTTGCCAATTTGAAGAAAAATATGTGATCAATTTAGCCCTAAATAAATGAAAATCCTACACAAATGAGCTGATAATCTTACCAAAAACTGTCAGCCAGTTCAAAATATCTTGAAATTACTCCTATTTGTTTACATATCAAGCAAACAGAAATCTAAAATCAAAATGGCAACTCCCATGGAAAAAAGGCTTGCAAGGAAACTGCAAACTTTGGAGAGATTGTTTTCCTGGCTAAGTAATGAAATAGGATTAATTTCAAGATATCTTTAACTGGCTCACAATTTAAAATAAGGCTGTTGTCTATAGTTCTTGGGGTTTCATTTTCCTTTAATAAAAGAGTCCCTGTCCTGAAAGGTATAGAGGGTTTAGGAGATACAATACAGACCTTTGAACTTGTTGAGACATCCCAAGCAGTTGTACTGCCTGCATCCCCAGTACATATGACAATAGCTCCTTCCACAGGCACAGCCTGCAGTAAAAAACAAGAGCAAGGTCTCAGACGTCCAGGTTCAAAGTAAGCCATTGCTCAGCTGCCACTGAGTGCCCCCCAAATTCATAACCTACTTACTCAAAATTATCATAAAAGTATATATTTTAATTCATGTCATCTTTATTTTGTTGTTATTGTTGTTGCTGTTGTTTTTGTTGGTGCTTTGATTAGATTTGAAATATCATTTTATTTCTTTTCACCTCCTACAAGTTTTTTGTACACCCATAAGATAAATTGACAAATATGAACAAACAAAATACATACATTAACAATTCAAATCATGCTGATGGGTTGGATATAACAAAGGCTTCAATATTATTTAAATGTTTCCAGGGCGAGATTAATCTATACCGGCGTTAAAATGGTTGTCGTGGAGCTAATCGAGACTAAAAATGGGTAATTTTGCAAAGCCATTGTGTTATACAGAGCTATCTGTCAATTGATGCCTATTCTTTTGTGCAAAATGAAATTGCACGCGTTGCAAATGAGCCACTGTGCAAGGAGGCGAGGAAAGCAACCAAAGCATTAACCAAATGACAAGCAATCTGTCCCATATACTCACATTTCTGAGGAGGAATATCTGGCGCTAGGGCTCTCCTTGGCATAGGTTGTACACAGCACGAGCAATCGAGATGTTGGAGGGTGTCTAGATTGCACTGGAATGGGGGAGGGGTCGGCATGGGAACAGGTACGCCTCCCACAGCTATTCGGACTTTCTTGGTGGGGGAGGAAGATGTGGAGGGAGAGGCACCGTCTCCTGAAGACGTGGAAGCTGCATTTCCTGCGGGTTACAAGAGACTTGAAATGTAAAACTAATTGGAATTTGACAAGGAAACAAAGGATGGGAAGATAAGTGGCGTATGTACATGTAGGTATTATTGCGCCCACCCGCCCGCCCAAATCTTCTTAACTGTACAAGCGAATGAGCAAGCAAATGAGCAGTAGATTTGGGCATTTTTAAACCTCACACATACAATTTCTTATGCATTTTATCCATCATGGAGAGGAAAATTTGCAAGGGAGCTTTGCAACTTTTGGCGTACGGGCATATTTTCAAAAAGGGGGCCGAGGTCTTTTGGCCGAATATCACAATCTTGAGCATATCCTTAGTTGCACTGCACACAGCTACTTTTTCATCTCACTTGCCATCACTTACCGGTACCAAATAAACCTGACACTGGAGCACAGTTTGTTGATGGATCTAGGGTGGCTTGGAGTGACATCACAGCATTCCTATCCAGGGGCTGTACATAGTGTGGGCATTGTCTACAGGCACTGCAATAAACCAAACAATGCGTTGAGAATTTATACTGTGTAATATACATGTACAGTCACACCTATTATTGAGGGGGGAAGGCCACCCTGATATGGAGTTGCTTTTAATAGAAGCAGATAAATGAGAGAAACAGATCAATGAAAGTTTGAGCAAAATCTCATTAAAAATAAAAAAAGTTATGAATTTTTAAAGTTGCGATCAATCAAACAAAAATTGGCAACTCTGTGACGTATCTTTCAAGATTTCCTTTCATTTGCCCTATACTGAAAAAAATTAAGGAATGTCCATTTTCCCTAAAGAAAATATGTGGCAGTCTCGAGTTAACTATGGAAATGTGCAGATAAATGATTGAAGTCAAGGAAGGAGATAAAGATAAACTTACGGTGGTTGGTGTACATGATACTCCTCCTCCTGCTCCTCCTCCTCTTCCTCCTCTTCCTCCTCCTCACTCGGATCGTAGTCGCCATCTTCATCGTCACTGTCCAAAGCATCGTATTCTAATGTCTGAAACAGTACACAAAACTCTCAAAACAAAATCTTGTGCGAATTAAAAAAAAAAAAAAAAACCTGCCTTTGTTGCGGCACCAAACTTTAGATCATCGCAAACAAAATTAAACTTTCTTAAATCTCAACCACTCATAAATCTTGACTACTCACACAATTTTCATGCACACATATATTTATGACTTAAAGGCATCGTTTAACAATGTTAAATCTGAGATGCATGGCCCTACGTGGTATCAGTGTCTGTGATATGGTGTAATATTGAAGCCCCAACAAAAAATTGCGCTTCAAAATGATCATGAAGTGCCTCAAAAAGTAAAAATTTTTGAGTGACCGGTTTTACCATACTCATTTTCCTCAATAGACTATAGTGTTATAAAAACCGTTAAGAAAACGAAAAATATATATCTTGATAATCAGACAGGCAATCGGCTTGTAAAAGTCATGGCATTCCTGACTGACCTTAGGTTTATCAGTAATTATGATTGCAGCATGAGCTAAATCCAGGATTTTGTTTCAGAATCTGAGGCAATGTTACCGAGTCACTTTAAGTCCAATCATAACATTGAGCAGTGTCACCTGTACACTTTCACTCATAAGTCTCAACCCTATCCCCAATTTGCCATTGTCTAAAACAAGAGATTCAAAGCCTTTTTGTATAAAACAAAAATATTTCAACCTATCCACAGTTTTCACTGCAACAGTGGTAGCAGTCACTAAGACACAAGCATATTAAACAGATTGTTTACCTTCTTTTGGGGCTATGAAAGTCTCTGATTTTATTATGATTTTAAAAAAAATGCCCTGCCTCTTCCCTGAATGGAAATGAGGTTTTTCCTGATTTCAATGTTACCTTGGAACCCTGTTTCAAATACACAATTTCTGTTACCATGTAAATAAGTACCCAGCGTCTTCTTGAAATAAAAGACTGAAGGAAGGAAGCACAAGTCTAAATCACCATATTGCATGGAACATTGCTGCGTACATCCATTTCCTCCAAGTCTTCTTTAGTCCTCTGTTTATCTGTGCATTGGATTAAAATTTGAGTACTGGTACTGCTTCAAATAAGACGATTCAGATTACAATAAAGGGGGGTCATAAAAATATTGTTTGCAGATGGAAAAAATAATTCAATGGAAGATAATATGAGTCTTAAAAAATTGTTAGTGAATAAAGATTAGCAAAAGAGAAAATAAGTAAATGTGTGAATTTAAATTCGAATTTTAACTTTCATGCATACCAAGTTGCATATGAGTGCACTGACTGGTGAGCTTACTTCGAATCGTCGGGTCGTGTCATGTCGGGTGGTCACATTACAAGACCTTTTGAGAAAACATACCCCTTTATTCACGAAATATCAGAGTTAATGATTGTGAAATAAACCCCTCTCATCTACAAATGGTCTGGTCCAATTTACCAGACACTTTGTGAAAACCCTACAGCAAATCTACGAAAGGTCGCTTCATCTTCCGCTTTTGTTTCACGAAAGGTCACGGAGCAGATACTTTCAATATAGTATACCGGGTACATCATTGGAATAATACAAGTTATTCACTTTGATGTCTGGATAAAGTATTCCACTCTTACACAAAATTATCGACAGCTGACTTACACGTACGTACCTTCCCAAATAATCTGCATAAGACATGTGAAACCCAAGACATTCTTACATATTCCAGTTTTTTTAAAGCAGAATCAGAATTACGAAGATCTGCTAATCGTCGTGTTTGAAATGCTATTGAATACCATTATGTTTAGGTTGTGTACATGTATTCTTCTTTTGGGGGGGACATACATGTACATAATACTTCATTATTTTTATTTTTTTATTTTTTTCATTTAATATACTTGCAATTCATTATTTGTTATACCTTGCTATTCTGTGCTATTCATTTACGTAAAGTCACAGGGATTGGAGAAGAAGATCTTCAGGTTATAGTTATTTACGGTAGTCAATATTTGTTTTCTTCCTGGCATTTATGTGACTCATTTCAAATCTTACTATTATTTTGTATTAGCTGTTTCTTTATTTTATCTTTGACAAATAAAACCAAAAAAAATCAATGCAGACTTTAATTTCTGCTAGAAAAAAAAAAATCTCTAGAAATCTTACCTGGGTTTTGCTTTAGATAGGCATCCACTAAGCTGTTCACGATGTAATTGTGGCCGACTCGTTTGACACTTTTTCGACACTAGAAAATAAATAAAAATAAGTAAGGTTCTATCCCTTTGAAGCAGAAAACTTAAGATTTTTTTTGTCAGTGGTAAGAGCACTGCAGAAACCTTTATACCTGACACTTAGTAATCCACTTTAGCTGTTAAGGTCATGTCTAATGTAAACAAAAAACAAAGAATGCTTTTTTTATTTGTAATTCATAATTACATGTGCAAATATTGTAGTCAAGAAGAATTGCCAAACACTAGATTATGTGGCCAAAGCAGAACAGTTGCCTATTTTGTCAAATATCGTAAATCAAGAAACCTTACGCAAAATGTAAATGACAGCCATTTTCCCTGCAACAAACTTATGTAAATTGTCTATGTTCAGTTTTGTGTCAACTGTTGTTCGATTATTGATGGCATGAAACATTAGCGAATCCGATCCACTCATGAAATTCATGAACATTTCATGCCCACAGGGATTTCTGGTTTTTCCAGTACTCTCAACCGGTATGAATGTAGATTAGTTACATAACATAGATAGTAAGTTCAATGTAAATATGAAATAAACTCACTTGGGGACATCTCTTTGAATGTTTCATCCATCCTGATATACATGCTGCACAGAAACTATGCATGCATGGTTGAAGACTGTAGCATGAAAGGAGAAAAAAAAGAAGAAGATATTCTAGTTGTTTCTACCATTTTAATAAGGCAAGTCCAATATTTGACCACGCACAACCAAGTACTGTGGAGTTCTGAACAGAAATCAACATATCATTTCACTTCATATTTGGTCTGATCTAAGCTTCTAGCCGGTTAGAGCAGAAAACAATGATCAGATAAAGCAAGTGTTACATGTGGTCTGTAGAAATGGGACAGAATACCTTGGACATTATCATGTGTACAGACTGGAGCATTATGTCTGACATGGACAAATCTGCAATAAAATTGAAAATAATTGTATGAAATAAGGTGTCAATGCATCCAAATCAAATATTTGACCAGATTTCCATCAAATTTAAGCACCCCCCCTTCCACCTTCTTTTGGAAATCAATCTACATTGTTATGTCCTGCATGGAGGTGGGTCAAATTTATGAACAGAAAATATACATATGTGGACATTGTAGTCTGGAATAAAGAGTGGAACTAAGTATATTGTGAAGTTTAATCTATTCCTTTTGTCCCTTTTCCCCTCTTACTTTCAGGTGCTGAAAGTCTGTATTAATCTATTATTTGTTTTCTTTCATTCCTGTCTACCTCTTTCACATTCTCGCGATCCCTCATTTTCTCCCTCACCTACTCCCTCCCTCTCCATTTCTATCTTTCTGTCAGTCTGTCTGTTTTTTTAATCAGTCCATCTTTCTGATTCTATTTGTCTGTCACTCTCCTTCCTCCCTCCCTCTCTCTATCTCTTTCTCTCTCTCTATGTCTTTGTGACTCTCACCTGATACATTTGTGCAGTATGTCTTGGCAGATGCTACATATCAGGGTCTCCAGGATGTCATCCGGTTCTTCATCCTTCTGAGATTTGGCTCCTTCTTCTTTCGTCTTCTTTTCTCCATCCCCATCTCCCTTACCACCTGTAGTATCCTTTTCTTCTCGTCCTCCTTCCTCTGCATCCCCATCTCCTTTTCCACCAGTCCTATCCTTTTCAGCATCCTCTATTGCTTTAGCAGTTCCTTTGATGTGATCATCTACTAGGCTTGAATTCGCATTGCCTGATGACTTTTTTTGAGAACTTTCAGCTACAATTTTTTGGATGGTAACAAGTGTTTTGAGACAGTGATTATAGAAGGATAGAGAGGGGAGAAAGGAAAGAAACAGACAGAGAAAGAGCGAGGAAGAGGATAGATAGAGAAGGATAGACAGACAGACAGAGATGTGAGAGAATTGATGGAGAAAAGAGAGAGCAGGAGGAATCTTTCCAAAAGAACAATCCACCTTTATTGTTCATAATTCCTTTCCAATCCGTCTTGCTTACCTTACTACAGTCAACCTCACATACAGATACAGACCATTCTAAAAATGCATGGGGACTTTTACACTTTCACTGGATGGGATAAGAGATGCGAAAAATAAGAACGCCTAAAATCTATGTATGGACCCCCAAACTTTCAACAACAAAAATCCATACGGCTTATGCAATAGTATGCATAGAGGCTCTAAAAACCAGACTCCCTGCAAAAAAAGTGTTTAGTTCTGCTTAACAGAAGGAAGTATAAGATATTAAAATCCCTTCTTTCAACACCTTAAAGATGTCACTAAATAGCAACAAAGATTTGCTTACAATATACAAAACAAAGTAATGGTCCTCTGGTCTTCTTGAAAGAGTCATGAATGAACACAGTGAAAAAGGAAAATCATGGAGTCTGTCTTCTTGTGCTCTAAAAAGACTACATGTGTATTTGTATTAACTTACGTGTATTTTCCTTTTTTGTATCAAACTCTTCCTCCTCTTCTCTTTCAAGCCTTTTAGCAGCAGGTTCATCTTTGTCCTCAGAATCCTGCATGAAAACAGAATGTATATAAAGTCTGCTCGAGGGAGACAAGAAAAGCATTCTTTATAGACAGGTGGTTTTAATGTAAGGGTTCTTTCAGAACATGTTTCAGTGAGAAACATTATTCAAAGGAAGAAGAAAATGTAGACAGGCAGACTTTCTATACAAGTGGTTGTTAAAAAGGTTTCAATGTACCTACTTTATAGCTCTCCTACTTCCAAGACCGCCAATCAGTGACACGGGCAGGTCAGACAAAGTAGCCAAAGGGGAATTTGTCAATGAAAAATAGGCACTGTTTTTTTTCCTCTTAATAAACATAAATGTATATATATTTACAATGGTATGAAAGCATATGATATTTTCAACAACTGTTACAACAGTACACAATCTCAGGACAGAGTACGACAGAAATAAATTGTTACAGTACTTACATCACCCTTCTTCCGCTTCCTGGATTCCTCTTCCGTTTTGCATTTGTCTTCAAATACATAGTCTTCTGTATTTTCATCTGTATAATTTAAGGCAAATCAAAGGACTGACAGTCTAAATTTTGGTGGTCTCTATGCACAACATTCAATGCTGCCTTAACACCCACATACCGAAATAGTGAATTACAGTTGCTGCAACATAGAGGTCATCATGCAGCACTTTCTTAACTTATATCCTGCCATAAGGCCGCATGCACGCTACCGTTATAGTGCTTTGTACACGCGAGCGCGGTATCGATTGGCTGCTTAATTCACGCGAGCGAGCCATCGCTTTGCTGCTTTATGCATGATTGCTCGCATTTGTAATAGCAGTTATTGTTCATGCTCATTGTACTGTGCTGAGTGCTTCGCACGCGCTATTGATCGTACTATCGCGTGCATCAGATTATCTAAAAATAAACTTGGCACAGGGGGGATTTGTGGCTTGGCACAATGGGAATTAGCCCTGTGGCACTGGGCTGTATTCATTATGGAAAGGTAAGAGTTAAGATAAGTAATCTAGTAGCTATTTAGTCGATACATTTTCTCTTTACAGCCATTTTTTCACTATTATTGTCAATAATATTTGTAGAAGAATACACATTGTTTCCTTCTGCATTTTCATGTTGCATTCGCATTTCCCACTTAAAGACGAGGCAAAAAAATGAATCAATCTGAAATCTGTTCCAAAATATTTGGAGAGCTTGTCAGAGACAGTCTGTTTTCGGCATCAATGAAGAAGACTCTTTTTTTTGTCATTCTTATTTTTTTTGCCTTTGATTTCAAAGACAAAAAAAAAGCTCATACCTGGATCATTCATTTCTTGTGTTTGGTCCAGACTTTCTCGTTCAGCTTCCAGCATTGCAAGATCTTCATATCGGTACACTATATCTAATAGAGAAAGGAATGATAAATATTACATGAACAAAAATACACACAAACAAAACACGCATGTACACAAAACAGGCTTTTGACTGAATCAAAGATATCACTGAAAATCCCACTTTACAAATTCATTCATCCCAGTATAGCTTGCACTAAGAGATTCTGATAGGATTATATCTACAAGGGGCAGAGGACATGCTGTATACAAAATTCAAAAGGGAGCGATGGGTCTGAAGCATGATGACTTTATAAAAGTCTTGACACTGTCAAGGTCAAGAAAACACCACCAATGGTCCATTGAAATCCCTTATGCCAAGAAGCATGTATACAAATATTCATTCTTCCTAAGAACCTGTTGAGAGTGGAATGCACTTGATCAGAAGTCAGTTATGGCTCCATCTGTGGAAAACTTTAGGGGCACACTCCAGCACGCCTTTCCTACGTTAGGGACGTGCAGGGTATCGCCCTGCTGTCTCCAACTTTGGAAAAATCAGAAGGTTCAGAGCACAATAACATATTACTTACATCAATGTAGGATATAAATCATTGGTGCAAGAAAATATTCACATTTCAATGATTATCTCTCACTACCGCACAACTACTACATAACAGTATATATATTTTTAATTTTTGTTATGCATTTCTTTATTTGTCCTTTCTTTCTTTCTTTTCTTGCTTACCTTTGGCTCCCTGATCGCCGTCTTGATGAACCACTGCTATTTCATCCTTGTGAAACAGTCTTTGCTTCTAAAATAAAAACACAAGACATGCAAGAAGTTATCAGAAATACTTCCTGCATTTCATTCCAAAGAAGACGTACAATGTGTAGCTCTACGAATAGAATAGTTTATACAGTTCCATGTTAAAAATTTGAATAAAGAGTAGAGGGAAGAATATAAAAGGATAACAGGTACCTGTCCTTTGCCAATCTTGACTCCATTTAACCATGTCCCATTGGTGCTGTGGAAACAAAAACAATAAACAACACTGGTCAACAAAATTGGAAAGTGTAGATAATTACACATTACTTGAGGCAAATTATATGAATCTGCCAAGTGCTCAAGACTTTGGTTATCAACAAATGAATTTATACAGAATAGAGGATTATGAGGTTTTAAGAGCAATTTATATTTAAATACATACCTAGAGAAGTTTCTTGAAATTTGACTGGAAATCAATTTCTTTTTTCTTGGTTGGAAATTTTTCAAGAGGGGGAGGGGGGTAGGGCAAGTTGCTTCCTTGCCTCTCATTAAAATACCCTAGTGTTTAAAATATTCTTATGATGATGATGAGCTTGCCTATTTTGCTATATGATGATTCTTTAAATAGTTCATTAATAGAGAAATTTCCTCCCGTTTAACTGCCCTGTGTTACTCACCTTGTATCCTCCAGCCAAACAGTATTGTTTTTCCTGAAGAGATTGCAATGCCTCCCTGATATGCACTTGTTATCTGGCATTGATAGATCACAAGCTGCAAGAGAAAAATATAAGGAATTTGTGTTGTAACTGTACAGATGCTCAATTAAAAACAACAGGCGGATTGATAAAATATTTTAAGTGCATGTAGATCTAAACTAATGGAGTAATTAAGTCTCTATACATTATAAAGCGGCATAATTCAATCAATGGTTTCTAAGAAGAAACCTCTTTTCCAGATCAGGCCTGAGTGAGAGCCTTCCACTTTCAGGTATCCTGGGAGATGCACTAGAACTAGAACTTAGAAGAGAAAAATGCTGTAGGCCTACGCTCTCTTCTATGATGCCTGAGTTTTCAAGGTCATTTTGCTTGGTATCCAGGAAAGGGAGAATGAATTCAGCGAACTCCCGTGCGTGCGCCTTTGTACACGTATAGTACTAAACTAATTGCTTTTAATAAGTATCAAATTGGCAACACAAAATTTCACAAAATTCACGATTTTGCGTATCATCCTTGAACAGGGGCCATGCTGTGGGATGTATTCGCATAGACAAATAAAGTAAACAAAGCATGTGCCCTGCATGGCGACACGATAGTCTCTTGCAGACTCGTGTTCAGATCGCAAGCGCTCATTAAATAATAATATATCTACCTAACTAAGCTAAAGGCTAGTACTAGTAGCATTAGTAGTGCACATTTGCCCATGACGGTGGCAATATCATTATCAACGATAATATAAATGAATGAGCCGTGGTCCCTATAGAGAAATACTAGGTATCGGGCTTTACTTTAGAATACCTGACCAAAATGTAGCATGTCCTTTGGTCGCGGTCGTCCAACATACCAATACCAGTATTCGTGACCATGCAGTTTCCGCACTTGCCAACGGCCCAACTCATCAACAGCAGAACCGGAACCAACAGTGCACGTTGTTATTTTTATCAATTTATTTTATATGGTTCTACTTGCAGTTTCGGTCCCTAAATTATTTAAGAACATATCCCTTGTCAAGCTTGCAGTGCCCCAAGGCCAACCCAACAATACTCAGCTGAAGGCTCTGGGGGAAGTTGACCACGACCGGGCCATGCACAACAGTAGTACAGAGTCAGAGCAGAGGCCGGACCCGGGCCCCACTCCAGCAAAGCATAGAGAGTCAATACTGCGTATGGACCTATAGCGCTGTACCACATGTGCTAATACTAATAGGCAGCAATTTCACATGTGAATAGTCAATACACTTATAACACACAAATGCACACAATCATGCCGATAAAAGTACTGTAGGGTCTAACTCTAACCAGGGAGGTGGACTCCCACCTCCCTGCTCTAACTAAGCAAGTTTGACAGTGCCTGGTCAGTGGACTCATTCATGATTTTAATTTTTAGATTATTCTTTCTAACATCGCATCGGTGAGTTGAAAAAATTGTATTTTACTGCTATTTAGGTGTCATCAATTGTCACTAAAGTACCGATTTTGAGTGAAATCAGTTTAGTTTTGTACAGTGGTGTTTGAAATGTTGAGATCAATAAAAACAGATTTTAATACACAGCCAGGATAGCGGTGCAGCTATGTGTGCCGGGCCCAAGCAGCGGCAGTGCGCGTGCAATCTGAGTGACAATCATTCATGGAAAGGTAAAAACAATAGTCAATAGAGTACTTAGACCTTGTCCCTAGGGCCTTACCTTTGGCTCTACCGACGGAAAATACATCACTTGTTATTGGAATAATGAGACCATCTTCTTCACTTATACACACAAGCTGTGCCCATGGACCATTGTCCGCCATTTTACTAAAAAATGTTGGAATTTTTAATTTTATTTTAACTACATGAACATGTAGAACAAGTATTATTATGTCTAGGCTAATACAACAACAAAAAAGGTACCGGAACGTTAGCGCTCCATACTCATAGTTTATACACAGAATATGCGGTCTGTGCACAATGCAAATTGTGTATTTTGTACATAGACTGCGCGCCTGTCCTTCGATCTTGTCTGGACATGAAAGATTACTGATAATATTTAATTTGCAGGAAAATATGAAGAAGAATTGTAGAAGAAGAGGAGGAAGAAGAAGGAGACAAAGGAGGAGGAGAATCGAGGAGGAGAATCGAGGAGGAGAAGAAGAAGAAGAATATTATATACCGTCATTGGCTATAGGCTTTAATATTCGTTATCTTTATGGTGTATAGAGTACCGAAGCTGTGACGTCATAAAAATCTATTTTTGGAATTTCTCAAATTTTTCTTCATTTTCCGAAAGAGCACCAAAAATAATGTCCAAATGTCGAAAACCAATTGAATATGTTAAGTATTTGCCGAGATATGACCATCTGAATAAAAAGATTGCCTATGGGAACTCAGTGTTATATTGCTCTGGCTCATAACATTTTTGGTGCTCTTTCGGAAAATGAAGAAAAAATTGAGAAATTCCAAAAATAGATTTTTGATGACGTCACACTTCACCACTCTATATACCCTTTATTTTATTAACTTTATTTTCCTTCCTCCTTTAATCCACCCTCGATCTTTCTCTCTCCCTCTCTCTCTCTCTCTCTCTATGTACCTCTCTATTCCCCGGCCCTCCTTTTTATTCTTTGGTTTGGTTTGGTTTCCGCATAAAGAAACCAAAAACATGCATATAGGCCTACATAATTTTCATGCACATAAGAAATAATGATAGTATACTTAAAAATAATACGGATTGATCGCTCTATTCAGATCCATTTCATGGCTCGATCTATTCTTTCTCTCCCTTCAATTTCATGCTATACCTATACTTGCTCTTGTGCCCCTTTTGTGCATGTGCACAGGACCAGGCCCGTAGCCAGGGGTTGGGGGGCACGTGCCCCTAAAAAAATTCCAAGATCACACACCCATCCTAGCTCATAGATCCCTCCCCAGGACGTCGATCAATTACATGTATGTGCCCCCAAACATCAAACTCTGGCCCTGGTGCACACCCCCATAGCAACTTTTAAAATGTTGGGGTATTAGTTGTAGATCGATATTTAAAAAGAAAAGTAAAATAATGGGTTATCAAACCGGGGACTTACTCTGTTGTATGTAAAATTCCGTAGGCAAATGTGTCACTCTGTGAGATTGATTTCGTGACAAAATCATTCTGTGAGATTTTTCTAATTGTGACAAAACCACATTGTGACATTGCTTTTGGGACAAAAACAATTTTTAGAGTGATTTTGTGACGAAATCACACATGTGTCACATGGCGTCCCATAGTTGAAGGGGTGTGGTTTGGGCGTTTCTATTATCGGCGAGAAGCCATCTCAAGTCAGGCGGAAAATTTAAAAAGAATTCATATTGGATCCTTAGGGTTGCAAAGTTTGGGGTGGGTCCTAGCTGATGTCTATCGGGGCGGCGCGTTGAGTGCATATTATATTGCATGCTACCTATCTCCTAGGGAGGTTGTGGGAAGGAGGAGCCACTGGCCTCAAATCAGGCGGGAAATATATGTTAAAATAATGAAATTTGGGTCACTAATGGATGCAAAGTATGGGGTGGGTCCTAGCTGACGTCTATAGAGGGAGCTTCGGGGTGGTCGTGATGGTGTTGTGGTAAAAAGACAAATGAATGGGTAGATGACTTCAGTCGCCAGCTAGCTGCGGCCTGCGCCTGTCGCCAGCCCGCGACCGGAAGCGTTAGTCACAGAGCTATAATAAATACAATAAAGAGCCACCTCTTGCCAGTTTTTAAAACGATTTTTTTTTTTTTTTTTACCTTTTAGATTTTAGTTTCTTGTCCTAATCACTCTCAACAGTCACACCATGTCCTTCTCCAGTCTGTAAACAACTTTTCAACATGCAAAAATAAGGATGGGCAGGGTTTTAGGGTTTTACTTGTCATATAAAATGGCCCTTCACTTGCACTGTGAGGGAATACAAAGGGTCTTTCACATTCAATTCTATATTGAAATCATCCCCCGTATTTAAAGAAAATAGAAAACATTCTAATGTGGCCTGCATTCCCGAAAAGAATAACCTCGTGGTCAACAAAGCCCAGGGGTCTCAGTCAAATATAAATACAGTAAGCATGCGTTGAGACTAGGGAAATGCAAATCAAATTACTATCAGCATATTTATTAATCAACACGAAGATAGACTCCATTGTAAGGTTTCAGAAACTATCAAACATTTTTTACTAAAATGCAAGAAATATGAAAAAGAAAGAAGGATGATGCAAAGACGATTGAAATGCAGAAGCGGATCTAGAGGGGTTGGGGGTTGCAACCCCCCAAAAATCCGGGACCATTTTTTAAATCTTGGTGTTTTAGATGCAAGAAAACGCCATTTTCACACACAGATTTTCAAAAATTTTCCTACTGTGGGAGGGGACACCCTCCCACCCTCCCGCTCGCTCGCTCGCTTGACTCGGTCGCTACGCTCCTCGCATACCACCCCAACCCCCTTTATAAAAAGCTGGATCCGCCCCTGAAATGTGATACATTAGATTTAGTAAAATTATTAGGGAATTTATCGGATTTTAGAGTCCTCTTAGATTATATTAAAGCTACAAACAGATTTGAAATGTTCGTATAGTGCGTTTTCCTCTGTGAGTATATGATTATGATTGAAATGTTTGAATATCATCACTATTAAAATCATAGAGATGACATCCCTATGATTAAAATGCACTACTAGTGGTGAAGGGAAATTAAATATACTTAATCTTGCACAGTAGCACTTCGCTGAGACAGGTGAGCCAACTCCTGAAATCGAAAATAGGAGTCTGGAAAGACAGACCCCTTCAACAAAAATCAGTAAAAGTGAGCCATGAGATCATAAGTTCGAAAAGATGAACATCAAAGAAGGAACGCCGTGGCGCAGATAATCTGACAAGATTGAAGAGCGCCATCTAAACGCCAACAACAACAACGTGACCAAGAAAACAAGTAAAACAATTTTTTTTTATGCAGATGATATGACTCTCTTTATTCGGGAACTCAAACTCATTTAAAAAGGTAGAGAAACTGTTTGAAAGTTTAGCTAGAAATTCTGGATTAAAAATTAATAAAGAAAAAACTGTTATATTATTGTTAGGCCCTTCTCAAAATGAAAGTATTGCTCTTCCATTTGGTAAAGTAGTACAAATAGTCAAGATTTTGGGTATATATTTTTCTTTAGAATGATGTTGAAGTTCAGGAAAGGACAAATTATAAGGAAATTTTAAGTAGAATAAAAAAGGTTGTTGTCTTGGTGGAAACAAAGAGATTTAACTTTAATGGGGAAAATTCAATTGATAAAAACGTTTATTTTGTCAAAATTGATTTATGTGTCGGCGCTGACACCAGTACCCGGGACTGGTGTCAGCGCCGACACATAATTCAATTTTGACAAAATAAACGTTTTTAAATTGGGTATTTAAAGATTTGGATAAACTGGTGTTTGACTTTTTGTGGAAAGGAAAAGATAAGATTAAGCGAAATGTAATGTTCTTGGATTATTGTAGAGGTGGACTAAGATTAAGGGACTTTCATTTATTTATTTTAGTGCACAGGATTATGTGGGTAAATAGACTTTTAACGGGGGATGCAAACATGGGATGGAAACAATATTTTAATTATTTAACTAAAGATGTTGGAGGAATTTTGATATTTTATAATAATGCAACCGTAGGTATGTCTGAATTAGTATTACCAGCATTTTATAGAGACATTCTGGACGTTTGGATGGCTACGAGAATATTTTTGTTAAAGGAAAGTGTTTCTAAGAGGAATGAGATTATTTATAATCATTGGCGGATCCAGGGGCACAGGGGCACGCCCCCCGGCCAAAAAAATTAGTGCTCACTACCCCTATTTTTCGAAGAAAGGACATGTGGTGGCTGTGCATTAAACCCATTTGGAAGTGTACAGGTTGATGTTATTGCTTCTCTACTGAAATAAATTTTCACATTGTAAATTTTACATCTAAAGCGCAATAATTTGTTGTACATTGTCAACAACTTAAATGGCAATCCGTATCGCACTTCAAAATGCTTAATGGGGTTACAATTTTACACTACTTGTTTAGGAGTATACACTTTTGTGAAATACCCGTTTAGGGTATGAATTTGGGGGAAAAAAACACTCGAAATCCTCATTTAGGGTGTATTTTGGCTTCAGAAGAAATCCTCGTATAGGGGGTGTCTGGAAAACCTGTGGTCACGCATGCTTACAGTATTTCTCCGAGCTTGGGCATATAGAGTTCCATTCAGTTGTGTATTTCTTTTTTTATCTATTTATTCTGGTAGGGTACCTATTGATCTGAGATAATTATATTGGATGCTCCTTTTCAAGTACAATCAAGACTGGCGAGCGCGAATTATTTACTGCTTCTTGTCGTAAAATCAGTCTCTAAGGAGCATTCATCGCCTCTTTCTTCTTCTTTCTCTCTTTCTTTCTTTCTCTTGTTTTTCTTGTTCTTGTTATTCTTTTTTTCTTTTGTTTTCGGTTGTTGTTGTTGTTGTTGATATAGATATATATATATATATATATATATATATATATATATATATATATATATATATATTTTTTTTTTTTTTTTTTTGGGGCTCTGTGTGATTAGGGCTTCAGCCCCCCCCGACACGCCAGTGCCTTATGAGGGGCGAAGGTGTCCACAATGTTACATACCTGAGAGTTGTAGACGTCAACGGCACTGTCCTTGTGAACTTATTATAATGACAAAGACATGCTCGCCTAATAAGTATATAAGGATAAATAAGGGTATTTGCCGCTCTAATGTATCGGTCTCTCTATTTCGAAAGGCCATGATTTTGTGTTAGAAAATACCTAAAAATGGATCTTGGATGTTAGCCTTAAACATGAGTTACTTAATTGTTTTCTTTAAAATGATATACCTCAACCATAAATATTCTCTAAAGTGCAGTTCCCATGCAAACATAATTGAAATCATTTCGCGTTGTCATCTCATTTCCCGCCAAAATTACCCTTAAAATGGGTATAGGTTTGAGGGCTTCAGCCGCACATCCCCTTCCACACCAAATTTGAGTACCCCTCTCCCCTCCCTAATATTTTTTTAGGGGGGGGGGTGAACACCGGGACAAAATAATGCAATCCTATATTATTAGCTTGATATTTTAAGCTTGCTCGAGGTTTCCCCGACATAGCAACAAGTAATGCATGCAGACTGGATTGCAAGTATTGTAGTTCATTCATTAATAACGGGTCACTAGGTACCCAGGAAAGAAACATCCATACGTTTGAATATGTTAGTAAACCGGTCTATTATCCTGTAAGTATTTCATCGCAATGTGGGTATTTCTGGGCATTCACTATTCATTTTGCAGTTATTTTTGTGTACAATGTTACCCTGGCATAGCGTGTCGGAGACCCCATCAGTCGCTGGCGCAGTCCTGCGTCAGGCCAATGACGGTTCGTGTGTAAGGGCATTACAAGGTTACTCTGATTAGTTTTCTTCCAAGATGAAGATTGCAAGGGATCACAGAGTGGTCAAATATAACAGGTATTACTTTAACATGATCGATAAATTTATTGTTTAAGGTTTAAACATTTTTTTAAATAGATAAACGAATCATAAAGTTTTCTTTTAACATGGTCATAAGGCCTTAAAAAAAAGATGTTGTATTGCCCTTTAGGTGCCAAAACATGGGTCGGTCGGAAATCTTTTTTTTTTCCTCTTTCCCTGTTTGGGCTGATATTTCTCAGTTTTTAAAAAGTCGATCGTAGATTTCAAGAATTTTGGGTTGGTCGCAAAGGGCAATTCGACATCTTTCTTTGTTACGCCTAATGGTAGAGGGGTAGAAAAGGACTACAATTCATGTAAAACATGACGAAATGCGTGTATAATCATAGGCGTAAAAGAGATTGTACGAAAGAGAGATAGAGGGGAAATCCTCACCTATAATATTATGAGAGAGGGGGTGGACAGAGAGAGAGAGAGAGAGAGAGGGGACCGGGGGGGGGTGGGGGCACAGTAAGATTGAAAGATACAGAGACAGATAGAAAAGGGACATACATGCATAAATCTGAGTATAGTATCCTGATACATTATACACGCATATATGAGATCATCTGCGATTCACTCATTTGACTCAATTTTTTTGGTCTATTTACTTCTATTTTATGTTGTAATATATATCACATTCAGATAACAATTATTTCGTTCAAATTTCGTATTGGGAGTGATATTTTTTTTGTAATGGTACTAGTACTATTAATCGTAATTACCGAAATGTGGCAACAATTGTAGAAAACACAATCATTGAATACATGGCAAGCGTATAATAATGCACACTCGGTCCTAACATTTCTAATATAACGTAATTCTCAATCCAGCTTCACGTCTTCGCATATCAGCCTTCATAATATGAAAAGAAATCACGTTACATTGTCATTGGATGTGATTACATGAAAAACAAAATATTGTAAAACAAATTCTTACAGCTGCTTGTCATATCGCTACTAAGTAATAAGTAAACACAAATCAACAACATGGGGGAAAATAGCATTTGTCTATGAAAAATGTATACCTTCACCCAAAGTGGAGTATAAAATTAACCCGTACCCTATAGTCAAGATGACTCTAATTATATTTAAAAAAATATCACGTTTGGAAAATGATTAGTTCACTCATAATTTCTATGATTTTTAACTTAAGCGAAATTCAGAGCTCCTAAATAACGGAATTCGACTACAGATCTAATTTTTCCCTCTTACAAAAAAAAAACCTTGCTCGTTATAACAAGCACACATGGTTGTCTTTTGAAATTCAAAGTAGACTTCAAAACTTTATTTCATGTTTTTACATAGTAAAATGTCTTCGTAACAATGCAGCTGGGTAAAATGTACATGACCTTCTATTTAATTACTTTTGTAAACATGTTATTCATTGTATTTGTTATTGTTCGAATTTTTGTAATTTGAGTTTGAATTTGTATCTTTTTGAACGCAGAAATAAAACCAATCAAACAAACAAACAAACAAAAGAGCGATGTCTAGGCAAACAACTACAGATATAATCTTTCACTCTTGCCAAAAAAACAAACTTAGTCGTAAACAAACACATATGGTTGTTTAAATTGATATTAAATGAAATTAAAACTAGACTTCAGAACTTGTTTTTAAAGTTTTCACATAGTTAGCTGCTTGGTAGAAGAGCGATATCTAGGCAAACAACTGAAGCACGCTGATGACTGCTGCCAGAAGAAGAATCCCTAATCCAGTAGACAGCTTTACAGCTACATACATTCCAAGAAAGAAAAATAGAGAGATTTTATTTACAATGAATGCGATTGTATTATTTGATCATGCGACTGTCAATTTCAAAAGCAAATGTAATTTTCATAAATTGCTGATTCGACACCATGTCGTCGTCTTTTCGGTGGTTAGAGAGGAGTGCAGATGTCATAACGTGTAATCTATCTCACAGCGTATGGACAGCATTCACGATTCAAATAAAGCTTAGTTGGGGAATAATTTCCAAAGTTCTTTGGAAACGCATATATAGGGACGTTATAATGTGATATGCACTTATTGTTAACATTATTATAATTATTATTATAATTGTTGTAGTTATTGTTTTTATTATGGGGATTAAACAAAAATCTACGTGAAAACACGTGGTAGAATCAGCACACTCTAAAATAAGTTGAGTAAAGTTTTACCCATTTTGGAGAAAGAGGAACATACATGTTTGTTGGGTAAAATTTACCCCCTCCCCCCAAATGCTTGGAACAAAAATACCCAAATATTTTTCAAGAGTGCAATGAGGAAGCTCGTGCGAAAATAAATTTATCATCCTGATTCGATGTGAACTCTTTGTTATTGTGCGATTAGGAATCATACACGTCATGAGGTATGCACATGAGCTCAGGTTCAAAATAGATATTGGCATTGCCCCAATATTGAGGGAGTGGTTTAGTTTAAAGGGCAAATTCTAAACGTCAATAAAATGTCTGTTAGTTTGATTTTGATAGACATTGAGCTTGGACTTCCAGACATCTATCTAAAATAAGAAAGATACTATATACTACACGTTGCATGTTGTTCATATGGATATTTACCAAATATCTTCAACTTGGTAAATGCCGCCAATGGAATTTCCCCATTAAATCGAAATTTATCAAATCATATGCTTCTTTTTAGATTAGTATTTTCTTTATGTCATTCCAATTAATCGAGTATATATTATATTTAAAAAAATTATTATTCATTATTCTTCTTAATTACCATTACTATCATTATTGACATCATCACAATCATCGTCGTCGTCAACAAAAAAATACCAACGACTTTTTAAAGAGGTATAGAAATACCAATAATTCATTAGCTCACATAATGTTTTTCCAACTTTTTAATGAATATAAGAATTAACTGATAGAAAAAGATTCAAGGAGATTTGACCAACATTTCTTCCATTATTTTGTATTATTAAGTAAATAACATATCTTACCATTTGCAGTGGTCATTTTAGTAGTAGGTTCTGCAGTAAAGAATGGGGAAAGCATGCAGGTTGATTAAAGAGGTTTTGTGGTAAAGTGGATACGTTACCGGACTGTGGATCACACGGCTCGCGCTTAGCTAATATGAAATATATACAACATACTTGCTTTACTATGATGCATCATAAACTGTTACCCATAAAGTTTGAATAATTTTTCTCACCTCTTTCCATGAAATGATTGTGACATTATGATATATTCTTGATAGATAAAATTCATATCTTTCTAGAAATTTATTTAACTTAAACATTAAAAAAAAAAATCTTCCTTGATCAATAATAATGAATCAATGTACAGCGATGTGACTATGCCCCTCCCTTTTCTCTCCAAGTTTAAGGAACGATTTCCGCCTGTTAGGTTTTCGGTACTGATATTATTATTATTATAATAATTGTATAATAAGTGCAGTAAGGAAGTTCGTGTGAAAAGAAATTTATCATCCTGATTCGATGTGAACTCTTTGTTATTGTGCAATTATGAATCATTCACGTCATGAGGTATGCACATGAGCTCAAGTTAAAAAAAAATATTGGCATTGCCCCCAATATATAGGGAATGGTTAGTTTGAAGGGCAAACTCTAAACGTCAATTATAATATGTCTGTTATTCTGATTTTGATAGGCATTGAACTTGGACTTCCAGACATCTATTTAAAATAAGAAAGACACTATACTACATGTTGCATGTTGTTCATATGGATATTTACCAAAAATCTTCAACTTGGTAAATGCCGCCAATGGAATTTCCCTAATATCAAATCATATGCTTTAATTTAGATTAGTATTTTGTTTAGTTTATTCCAATTAATCGAGTATATATCATCTATTTTGTTTTTATTATTCTTTGACATTATCACAATCATCGTCGTCGTCAACAATCGTTCGTTAACTTAAAAAAAGATAACGACTTTTTAAAGAGGTATAGAAATACCAATAATTCATTAGCTCACATAGTGTTTTTCCAACTTTTTAATGAATATAAGAATTAAGTGATAGAAAAATATTCAAGGAGATTTTACCAATATTTATCCATTATTTGTATTATTAAGTAAATAACATATCTTACCATTTGCAGTGGTCATTTCAGTAGTATTAGTAGGTTCTGCAATAAAGAACGGGAAAAGCATGCAGATTGATTAAAGAGGTTTCGTGGTATAGTGGATACGTAACCGGACTGTGGATCACACGGCTCGCGGTTAGCTAATAATAATATGAAATATATACAACATAATAATTGCTTTACTATAATGCATCATAAACATCACTCAAAAGTGAACTAAACCGTTACCCGAAAAGTTTGAATAATTTTTCTCACCACTTTCCATGAAATGATTGTGACATTATGATATATTCTTGACAGATAAAGTTTAAATCTTTCTAAAACTTTTTAAAAATATTTTAAAATCAATCTTCCTTAATCAATGTACAGCGATGTGACTGTGCCCCCTCCCCCTCTTCTCTCTCTCTCTCTCCCCAAGTTTAAGGAAAGATTTCCGCCTGTTAGGTTCGCGGTACTGAAATTATTATTAATATAATTATCATTATTATTATTATTATAATTATTATTATTATTATTATTATTATTACTATCATTATTACTATTATCATTATTATCATTATTATTATCATTACTATCATTATTTTGTATTATCATTATTATATCATTATCATCATCATCATATCATCATTATGATTATTACTATTATTTTGCTGTTTTACAAGGGGCGGGGCAAACAGAGTTACCATCCTCCTTTGATTGGGTTTTCATGCTGTTGAAAAACAAAGCGTGTTCGAGGGAACGTAGCAACCGAGGCAGAAAATTTTGATTTCAAATGCTTGAAGTTTGGATTGTAGAGCATTTGAAACACCGTTCTAATGCAAAATCATTACATGGAATTTTTTTCTTCTTGTGAGGGGGCCCTTTGGGGGGCAAAAATCAATTTCACCTCACTTCAATGGGGGGCACCGCCCTCTGACCCCTGCTTCCGGCACCTATGATCTCTACATAATTATAATCATACTCTTACCGCCGATAGTGGTAGGTGCGTCCGTCACGGCTGGCATAGAAAAGAAAAGAGAGAGATGGCAGAACAGTTAGCAACCTAGAAATTGAAGAACTAAAAGGAAAAAAAAAGAACATTTATTTTAATCCAATATTGCCACAGATGATGCATAAACACAAGACTAAACAGAAGTTTAGTCCAAACATTTGAAGTGAAATCTTCACATTATATAAAGGCAGCACATTTATTCATAATTATAATTCAGTTCCTGACGATGATCATGAAATAATGTGATCAAAAATTGGTAAACTCTTAAAGGATTTTCCGTTTAGCCCTGTATAGATTTGGTAAGATATCCATGCTTGTGCCTAGACGTATTACCTGAAGGCTTCGAATGTCAGATTCTGGATGACGTAAGTTAAATTGATGATTGTCAATGCAACATAAAACATAACTATTAACGATAATGATATATCTATCAGAAGTCGATTGCAACATTTTGTTCATACGTCTCTCCGAGTTGGTTCTTGGCTTCCCCTTCGGTCTAGTATACCTTCTACTTTTCCTCTCAATTAATCTTAAAGGAGACTCTGATGTCCTTAGATGTGCCCAAACTATTATGCCTTTCTTTCTTTAACTAGTCCAATCAGGGTAGTTTGTTTAAGCCCTGTCATATTTATGCAATATTTTGAAATTAATAAACTTAAGGGAGTTCGCAATTCGTCTTGGCTTACTTGATACATGAAGCAACCCAGACGAAGATTATATAAATCGTTAATTTTTGATATTTTTTCAAATTAAAAATAAAACAATTGATCTGCGTGAGCTAGTCTGTTTTTATGAAAAATTACAATATTTATTTTAGTTTTCATGTTGCACGCCACTGTCAGTGGTTTCAAGAGGGTTATTTTTTTTCTACAAAGAAAAAGGCGCCACAAGGTGCACTATTTAACTTCTATGCATGTCTCCAGGTAGCCAGCCAGGACACCATCAAGCTAACGTCATTGTCCCGTGTTCCCTCCCCTGCCTCGACATAGAAAATAATGAAATCATAAATTTAACCTTTGGCAATGGGATTTCTACTCGCACAAAAGTCGCTAGCTTCCACATGACTGTGACCGTTCAAGAATTAAACATTTAATCTAGAGATGTATGGCAGATCGAGATTCGATCTGATTTACAGGTAGAACGAGCAGGAAGATATTATTTTGATTGAATGATTGCGCAGTTGTTCTCTAATTTCATTTTCTTCAGGTGTTCTCAGTATGAACGGGAATCCCGTGGGAAGCGTCCACCATCGGTGTTGACATGGTGTGTGTGTGTGGGGGAGAGGGTATCAAATGCCCCAGCCTTGTGCTCTTACGCTAAAAATAAATCACTAAAAAAAAACAGTTCCTTGTTAGAGAAATTTTTAGTGAAAAGGCACCCCGAAAGTCCGATGACCCTTGTATTCTTTTGCTTGACAGACAATAAAGAGCACAAATATGTTTTAAGGGCGATTTTTGCCCTCGGGAGTCCAACATTGCTTCTTCCATCATAAAGCAATAATCGACAAAGCTTAGTTTAAAATAGCAGTCCACAACCACAACTTTCGGTACAATTATAGACAATAAGGCTCGTTCAGCTACAACGCGGCAAAACCGCATCGGTTTGTTTTATGACGACGTACTTAAATTACGCGTCACATTTCCGTATAGAGCTCAGTGATTACGCGAAGTCCCTTTTTGTTGCGCGCAGTAACCATTCATTAAAAAAAATAAAAAAAATAAAAAAAAATAGCGGCGGTTTACCGCGCCATATCTGAACGAGCCAATTCTCTCTCTCTCTCTCTCTCTCTCTCACGGTGCGCAATTACCAACATCGCACCCTACTCTTGATCTGTCCGTTAAACCCCTCTTAGGGATGTTGGACAGTATCGGAAAGAAGAAGAAAAAGAAGAAGATGAAGAAAAAGGAAAAGAAGGAGATGATGATGATGATGAAGAAGATGAAGATGATGATGAGGAAGAAGAAGAAGAAAAAGAAGAAAATTAAATTCAGTTTATATTTTGCTGAATACATACAATCAACCAGCATGTCTGACATGATTCCCACGTAGAATTCAGTATAGTTGGTGACAACCGTGCCGCTGTAAAGGAAGATTATAAACCCATATGCAATTACTATCAGGAATAATAATGATGACGATGATGAGAATAATAATGATAAAATAATAATAATAATGGGGAAATAAATAATGACAATAATCATTTAAATAATCATGAAAATGATGATAATAATAAATATATTATTATTATTATTATACGTAGTAGTAGTAGTGGTAGTAGTAGTAGTAGTAGTAGTAGTAGTGGCAGAAGTAGTAGTATATTCTAGATTTACATATAGTGCTTAATACATCTACGATGTCACTAAGCGTGTTACAGAAACGTTATTACACCGGCCATCGGATTCAGGCTTGCCCGCACACAATGTATGCACATTCTCCATCCCTTGGTAGCATACTAGCCAGGACTATTTTACAGACGCTTACAAAGATGATCAAACTAAAATTACTTTCGCATCCTACGTACTGGTTTCATTTAACAAATGGTTGGAAACAGGCGATGTAGATAAAATGCCTTGCCTGATGATATCACATGCCGTCTCCAGACAGTGTTTATACCCCTCGACTACGACACCGATTGTAAGTCTTTTAATGAACTTAAACAGAAATAAATGCTAATTATTATACTCTACACTATTTAACGTTATTATCATCATTGTTATATTTGAAAGGAAGGAGCTATCAAGACCAACAATAAGAGTATTGAAATATTTCAATGTAAACATGGCGATTCTATGTTACTCTTGTATAATATAGGCTCCCTACTTTGACAACAAACTTTTCATCAACGATGGTACGGGTTAATGATAGTTGAAAATGTCATAAAATAAATATTTAGCGGGAAGAGGCACTTGCAAAATTGATATTGCAAGCGTCTTTACGTTTGTAAAATTATGCAAGTATTAAAAAGGTGAAACTCACAAGAAACGAACAGCACCTGTTCCAGCAACTGGGGCATTCCAAGTAAAGGTTAGGTTAGACTTGTCAGTGTTATTGGTGTGAGTGACGGAATCAGAACTGCTATTGCAGTTGAGAAGCTTCCCAATGTCTTCGTCAGGAGCCGTGAAAGTACCAACAGGTATATCATCCGAGTCTCGAGCCTGCAGCAAGAAGCCCTTGAACATCGAGCTGCCCTCGATCATTACTGGTTTGTAAGGACCGAGGAGGAGGAGGGGGAGGAGGGGGAGGAGAATGAGGAGGAGGAAGGGGAAGAAGAGAAGAAGAAGAAGGAGAATGACCAACGAATATGTATAATAACAGTTACAGATGGAACACAAACACAATGATATAGGTATTTTTCAAGAAGTTTTTTTTTCTTCTTCATAGAGAGACCTTTTAAGCCATGCATTTACAGCAGGTATTCCTTGTAAAGCAGGCCATCTCACCCTCTGTGGCTCTGCATGGGACTACTCTGGTTGCCAGTGAAAAGTCAACTGTGTATATTGTAGATACTGTTCTTTTAATTCTTGTTAATTTTTGTTTGTTTGGGGTTTTTTCGGGGAGGGGGGCAAAGTTTGAAATATATCTTTCAGAATGGCAGCAAAAGATTGTTTTATTTATCTTCTCTTCTCATTATTCATAATTTATACATCTTTTGAAGGAATGTAAGGTTTGTCAGATGTTAGGATAATTTTCCTTGGGAATCTCGATAGCACTAGTGTAACTTCGGAATTATGAACCTTCGTCAAAAAAACATGTACTCACTTTATCCCTTACCTTGGACCTCGTCGCCCCGAACGTACTCCTGGACGTCAAAAGTGATACTATACGGGCTGTCAGAAATGGGTGATCCAATTGTTCCGTGTTGAGGTGTGGCATCCGCACATGCAGTAGTCGGTGCGCCATCTGGGTGAGCTTCGCATGAGGCGAAGAGAGTCGCCAAGACTACAGCGACTAGAAAGAGAGAGGTTTGTACACTGGCCGACTTCATTTTCTTATTCTCCTTCTTTCTTTATCAATTTTTCTAAAGAGTGAGACGATACTCTCTTTCAAATATCGCACGGGTAGTATTGAATAGTTTGGAAAGACGATGATTCTCGTAGAAAAATACTTCAAATTTCGCACGATAAATCGTAAATAGTTTGGAAGGCTTATTAACCGAGTGCTGATCAGACGCTCACTAAACTTCTCATGAAACACATAAAATAGCTGTCGATATCAATACCCACTGTTTTCAACCTCAGCAATGCATATGGACTTTGCATTATAGTCAATAGGCGAACGAGGCGGGGGTGCTTGGGACATCAGCCCCCCCCCCCAAAGAATTAAATTACCAATATTCAGGCAATAAGTCGGATATTTGATAATAGGTTTTTTTTTTAAACCTACCTAGTACACCTTTAAACAAAATTATATTTATATTGTAATAAAGTGTAAACAAATCTCACTTGCTTCGCCCCAAAAATTGAAAAAACTTAAAAAGGCCGATTTCCGGTAGGATTAAACTCCCATGGCAAAATTATGCAATTATGTAATGTCAATCCATGGCGTATCCATCATTGGGTGAAATTCACATACGAACCCCTTTGAGATCCTACGAAATAAAAATTAATGCAACTTTCAATATTGGTGCACGGCACATGGGGCTGCCCAAAACACTATGCCCCTCCTCTGTTTATAAATTTCCTGATACTTGTCCATTATGACGAATAGTTGAGAATTATAAAGTTGTGTATTCAATATAAGCAAACGAAAACTAAAAATAGGAGTGATGTCGTGGAAAGAGGAACTACTTTTGAAATAGATGTTTGGTGTACGGGGAGAGGATGATTTTATTAATTTAGTTTGTTTTTAATCTATTTTTTTTATTTATTTATTTATTTATTTTTTTTACCCCGGATGGCTTAGTCGGTGATTTTGACAATGTTATCCTTAAAGGGCCCTGCACACACACGTGTAATGTAACATAATACATGAATAAGAAAATGATATAATACAAGATTTTAACATATCATAAAAAGAACATTATACATTAGTGTATTAAATATGAGACTAAATATTATGAACCAACAATCTTTGCATTTTTCAATATAAATGAGCAAATATCAATAAGTGTATATGGTAATAAGAAAATTAAGTTGACTAATGTAATTACTTGAAGCAAATGAGAGTTATATGATATGATCATAACAAGATCAATAACAGAAAAAATGAAGTTGATTAAACTTGAGGTTTAATAATCGTTACAATGTAACTTAGTAGCAATCTATTAATATTGATTATGTTTTCATCAAAGAATCTTTGACTATAGCATAATGGTTATGTTGTAAATCAGCTATGATTTTATTATTATTCTGTCAGTTTTATTTCCTTATTCATTTAGTGAAATTAAGGTCAACACAGGAAATGGCGTTGTACAATGTATGGAATTCATACAAGCATATAAGTGGGTGTGTGGATGAATGCGTGCTTCTGACGAGTTCGTTTCACAGGTGGATATTCACAAAAGAGGTCTAGGTTAAATGTTTTTCATCGTCATTGTATTGCAATCTTATTATTGTGGTAAAATGTCAGCCAGTTATGCTACGACGACATTTCCGAATATTCATTGAATGGAACTAATTTTCCTCTCTTTGAGCATAACTGCTTCTATTGCGGGAAGGGGGGGGATATGCCCCACTTACCGACGCCCATATATTTCATGCAGTACAGTGCGCACCTGTCAATTGCAGGCTTTTAGTTTACTTCTTGTCTACGTGATTTCACCATGCAAAAAAATGATGTGATTAAAATTTGACGATTATTCGTTGTACAAGGTGTCCCTGAAAAAAGGAAACCCAAGTTTACGGGTAAATAACTCAATGATTTCAAATTATTCTTTGGTTAATGTATATGTGATCAGAAAGCTCAATTTCTCTTCTTTCTTATGACACCAAATCATGATCAAGAAGTCACGCATGACTAATTTCAGAATGCCCGAAGTGGCAGTGTCAGTGTCAGAAACGCAATTGTTCAAAATAAATGGATGGCTGTTACGTTTGGGTCATTACAGTTTTGAAATTATAGTAAATGATATGAAATTAATAATTAAACATTTAAACCTGTACATCATTGAAAAACCCATTTTCTCTTGTTTCATATGAAACTATAGTCACTATGGAAGGATCATGCATTAGTGAGCAGGTAGCATAATTTGCAATTGGTTAAGCACGTGCCATTTTGTTAAAAAGCAAAATGAACCCAATTTAGCCGTCATTCGCTTATTTTGGACAATACTATTGCGTTTCTGACACTTGTACTTCAGGCCGTCAGAAATCAGTCATACGTGACTTCTGGCTTTGATATCATTATGAAAGAAGAGAAAATGAGCTTTACAACAATGTACAAATTATTGAAAAATGATTAGGAATTCTTAAGTAATTTATTAACAAACTTGGCTTTCCTTTTTCAGGGACACCCTGTATTTAGAGAGAAATTTCACTATTTGCACACTAAATTTTTGCTGACATTCATGAGCTGCAGAGTGTTTGAAGTTTACATAGTTCAAAGTACGGTTTTATGATTGATAAAACCGACTTTGTTTGTTTGTTATGACACAAATATATGCATAGACAAGGGCGTCATGGCAATGTAAGAATTCTATTTTTCTTTTGGGGGCAAGTCGCCGACTAACCTTGCTTTCCAGATAGTGCAGCAGTTAGTGCAGCAGTTAGAGCGGATCTTGTTTCAAGAGTGTCTGGTGGGCGAAATATTATGCTGAAGGTTGTGGAGGGGAGGGGGGGGGGGGAGGGTTGTAAGAAGGTTATGCCCCTTCAACGGTTAATTGAAAAATATCTTCCCAGTCTGTTTCATCATTTATTTCTCTGTCTTTTTAGAAGTTAAAAGAAATAAGTATCCCCGGTCATATATAGTTTAAATTTTAAAAGGAAATTAAACGTTTTTCAAAATACATTCCTTGTTTAACTAGGAAATTTCGTATCCTACCACAGCCTCGTATATTGCCCATGGTGGTCACATTACTACAAATCAGAATGTCTACATCTTAAGTACTGCAAGTTGGATATCTTGATTTAAACGAAAAGGTGTCGGTCATTCATTTGAGATGGCCTAGTTATAATGTTTCATTTAATTTGCAAAAGGCTGACGCCAACCATTCTCACTGTTTACTCACAAATGCTTTTACAAGTATTTATAAGGCTGTATAACACAAACACCACCCTCCGTAAATATTAACATCTCATTCAATTTTAGATAAGAGGTAAGGATGGGGGCGCTATATCATATAGTCTCAGACATGCAGAGCCATCAATGACACTTATCTTAGATGAGCTCTACTCCTCGGATAATAATTAATACCGCACTACACATCGTTGCCCATGAAATTGGAATCATTTTTCTTACCCCTTTCATGTAATGATTGTGACAATATAGTTTATTAATTCTTGATTGATAAAAAAAATATACACAGTCGCCCATCAAGTTGGAATATTTTTTCTTATCTCTTTTTATGAATTCATTGTGTCAATGTTATTCTTGATAGATAACATTTATGTCGTCTCATAAACTTTGTTGATCAATCTCTGTGACTCTTTAGATTGATCAATATAAAGTTGTGAGAAGATATAAACTGTATGTATCGAGAATAAACCATTTGGTACAATCACTTCATGAAAACAGATTAGAAAAAAATTATTCCAACTTTGTGGGCAACAGTGTATATGTTCTCAGAACTTTATTGATTAACTAAAGACTCATAGATATTGATCGATGAAGTGCTAAGAAGATATAAACTATATCCATCAAGAATAAACCATGTTGCCACAATAATTTTATGAAAGGAGGTGAGAAAAATTATTTTAACTTTATTGGCAACAGCGCATTTTCTTCCAAGGAAACTACTAAAACACTTTGTAATATCAATAAATCTATTGGGATAACATTGTTTTGTTGGTCACGTTTGTGCACACACATTTTTAATCGCACGTTTCTCTCATGCCAAACGTTTGTGAACACACTTCTCATACATTCCAAATCTATATCATTATATATATATATATATATATATATTTAATTTATTCATAATTGTTCGCGTGTAGATCGTCACCATTCAACCCACGCCAATCCAATCAGATATGTCAAGGCGGAACATTTTCTCGTAAAACAATAACCATACATAAAATATAATATAACAACATCGAGAATAATATCGCTAGTGATATTCGTTTGTCTCGCAATGTATGGTCAACAAGGGATCCAATAGATCACGACGTTTCGTGCGCCGCTGCAACACTTCGTCAAACGAATATCACTAGCGATATTATTATTTTCGATACTACATCCGCAATGAGTAATATATATTTAGCATTAAGACAACAATATTTCACATAGACATAGGTTTAACATATTTTGCACATTATTTTCCTATTAATTCATAGCTCAATGGATGATGACGTCATCGGATCAAGTGTCCAACAACTCATATATATGTATTCTGTTTATTCACAAATGTATAGGAGGGCATTAACATGATCTAATGAGATGAATTTCCTTTTCCTGTATTATTTTTCTGAAATGTATTGGTTTTGTAACTTCCTATTTTTCATGTTTTTTAAATCACATAATGTATATTAGTCATTGTACTCTTCCTGTTATGTATAATTCTGTTGTCACATGACCTTTGTTATTCTTAAACCAATGGAATTAAAAAAAAATACTTTCTGTTTCGACAGAAAGTCAATTCATTTTAAAGGTTTTGGAAACGCCCCCCTTGAAGCTCTTATGAAGCTCTTATTACCAATCATGTGAAAGATGATGTTTTGACTAATACGTGATGCTACAAATTTTGCCGGGAAACCGCCTACTAATTATTGATATATTTGGTAAATTAGCATATCGATCCGGTCTGGATAGATATCGCGAGGGTTTCATTCGGCCATTTCAACATTGAACATTATTTTGGGCATATATTTCTGTTTTTTTGCGAATTTAGGTTGAAGTATTGCCATCTAAACCTTTGAAGGCAATATTTAAACAATATTGAATTGATATTTTGCACCCAAAACCCTTGAACCGCAGTTTTACCACTACCGGTCTATATCTTTAACCATGTTACGTTTAAATATCTAACTTATTTGGTGTAAATTCTCACTTACTATGTACAAAAAACTTCTGCATGACGTGAATCGGAATGCCGGATGATTCACTTTCTAATAAACGATTTACAGACAATTACCCTCTGAAGACTACAATCACAAAGCTTTCCCTTTACATCACAGTCTCTTTCATAACTTATCCCTATTTACAATTATACTTATGGCATCTCTTATAATGAATCACCTGTCAATGGTACATAATTATGGTCCGAGAGCCTAGCAACATTTGAAATGTTACATGAACCTTCTGAGAAGGCGTGATGGTTCAGTAATGGAGCAGTGGTCTCATAACTGGAAGGTTCCGGGTTCGAAACCAAGTCGATTCGCTAGTGTCCATTGACAGGGCATTAATCCTCATTTGCCAAGGCCCCAGGAGAGGACTTAAAAGGCGTTGGCCCCTGGTTTCTTTCAAGCATATACATGCTTTCTTAGCAGTCAGGTAAAACAAAGTACCATATCCAGTGGCGGATCCAGGGGCCGGGCCCCTCCTAGCAAAAAACAGGTAAAAACAGCCTTTTTTGAAGAAAAAGAAGATGGGCCCTCCTGGCGCCCAAGGGGGTGGCGGTGGAAAAAAAATAACCCCTCCCGTAGGGGAAATAAATTTTCGGGTGCCAAAAAAAATTGTGCTCACTCCCCCTGAGCGAAAAATCGGCCGGCACGATTTTCAAATTTTCGCACGTAGTGGGCCCCTTTTTAGGCCCCCTCCCTTGCCGCCGGCTGGATCCGCCCCTGACCATATCTAAACGGTACTAAACCACCATCTGAGATAGTCCAAACATTACAAAATATTTTAAAAGCATTGTTTAACAATGCCAAATCTGAGATGCATGGCCCTACGTGTTATCAGCGTCTGTGATATGGTGTATTATTGAAGGCTTTTGAAGCCCTACAAAAATTGCACTTCAAAATATCATGAAGTGCCTCAAAAAAGTAAAAATCTTTGAGTGACCGGTTTTACCATACTCATTTTCCCCAAAAAACTGTAGTGTTATAAAAACCATTGGGAAAACGGTTTTTGAAATTTCGAATTCCAATCATAAATATCTTGATAATCAGAAGGGCGATCGGCTTGTAAACGTCATGGGATTCCTGACTGACCTAAAGGTTATAATTATAATTGCAGCATGAGCTAAATCCAGGATTTTGTTTCAGAATCTGAGGCAATGTTACCGAGTCACTTTAAAGTAGTGATAAAACAACTGATCATAACAAAATCAGAATATACACGTGTTCATGCGATTGATTTTATAAACTTTTTAGAGATATTGAATCGGAAAATCGTAAAATGAAAGGAGAGAGGGAGAGACGACGAAGGGAAAATAATTTAAATGATACAGAAAGGAGCACACACAGAGAAGCACAAGAAAAATAGTCTTTGTGAAGAAAAAAAAACACGCATACATGACATAAGGAAGTAAAACAAATGTAAAAAAATCACAGCGTTTGCTATTGTATGTTTTATAAATTTATTACAAGTCTCTCATCAAGATTAAATATCTGCTAATAATTTAACATGCCTTTATCAAAATAACCGGTCATAAAACAGTTGAGGATTGCATCGATTGATGAAAGAAAATTAAGTTGATGCATCTCTCCCTTGAGTTGAATAATTGTACAAGTACAATAAGGTTTTAATACCCATGGTCTCGGTGGTCCTTTTTAGCACACTTATGTCTACAGAATTAAAATAAAATAAAAATCCTGCAGTTTTTCGTCAATATACAAAATATCCTTTTATTTATTCTATTTTTTGTATATATTATAGACACCTTTACACATAGCCCAGTCTTCCAGTGATGTAAAATATATCGTTTTTCTTGACATGGGTGGAACAAGGAAAATGAAATCACACCCTTTTACCCGTTCCAAAGAGAAAAGAAGAGTTTTCACGTATTTTCCTAGACCCTCCCATTGAGGTGAAATTTATTCTTGTCCGCCGGGATTACGAATATCCTCTCTCTTTAAATCTACATCTAAATTAATTCCAAACTTATTGCTAGAGGCTCTTATGAATCAGTAACAGAATCTATCGAAAACCATCTCAAAAGTGTAGATCTTGCTTTTAATTCAAAGGCAAATGCTTTCCGTAATTTACCATGATTTCAAAATGGATCTTTTTTATTCTTCAAAATACCCGTAAGTCACTATCTCTCTCATGCTGCCCATTACACTACTTGCCTGAGAATGAAAATGGTGGACACATACTAGCAGGATTCGATAACCGACGTAAATATAATTTAAAAAAAATTATAGGGCATAACGATTGCGCTGTAACACTATCGTTTTTCGTTGCCCTCATTTAAGGTCTTCTTAAGAGTGCTGTTGCACATTTTGCTTGCTTGCGAAATATATAATACAATCGTCCTAGTCATTCTAATTATGTCGCTGCTGATGTTTTCGATAGAGGTCTTCTAAAGCCATGGTCCTATTTCTTAGCAGGGTTTTCCATGCCGACGTCGCCTTGTCCTCCAGATGATGGAATTCCTCTTCCATGGCGTCGAACTTGAGATGACGAATTTTAGACTCTATTAGCGAACAAATAATAAATACAAAAAATGGAATTGTTTCATATACGGACTGCATGGAGATGATGATGATGTTGATGATAATGATAATAATAACAGCAAAAAAAATAATAATAATATCAATTTAATATTAGCCCTAAATAATTAATAATAATAATTACAATAACAAGGTAAACTGAGTCTTACTTTGTACAGTGACCCTCTCATCCTGAGCTGCTGGTCTCTTCTTATACATCAAATTAAAAAAAAAAATGAACTTAAGATCATCATAACAATAATACATCCTACTACTATACTACTACTACTACTACTACTACTACTACTACTACTACTACTACTATTAAATAATTGCAATGTTTATTTACCAAGTGTAGCCTAAACAGTATAAACAGTTAGGTAGACTGTTTTCCTGTGGACCCAACAATTACTATTACCCAAGCATCGTAAGGTACCCAAAGCTGACCCATTTAGATCTTTGGAGAAAAAAAAACCTTTATAAATTTCTCACCTGTTTTATGTTGAATCTCGCCTGATTTGATTTCAGTCCAGAAGACATCATGATCTTTCGCCACAGTACCACTGTTAGGAATGGTATCGTAAGACATAATAAAAACAGTTCTTAAAATTCGAGAAAATAATTCAGAAAGCACACATAATAGCTCCAAGTGAATGATAGAAAGCAATACTACAGTACTGATGGATGTTAAAAGAACAAAATATGAAATATAGAGCACTATCAAGAAAGATAAAAGTAGAAATCAAGAAGAGGGAAAAAAGGATAAACAAAAGGAAGATGAGAAACTTCAAAAGGAGAATTATAATCTTCCATCGAGGATGGGAAAATCAACAAGGATGAGAAGAGCAAATTGGGCGATAAAGAAGACCTTGAAGACGACGTCATTTTTTTCAGAGAACAGGAATGAGACTGACGATCTGCAGCAGCTCAGATTTTTCGGGTTTCATTAGTCTTATGGCAAAAAAACAAACACATTGATGGCCATAAGATGGCAACACTTACAAGAACTCGATTGTTCCTACATCCTTCTTGGTGGACCACATAAACATAATGCCCGGTAGCTTGTCGTCTGGGCTTGTGTGGGTGACACCATCATCCTCTGTTATGCATCCCCGAAGCTGCGCGTTAGCCGGTAGGGACGAGAAGTGCCCTACGGGATCCTGACCTCCCACGGGGCGGGCCTGGATCAGGAACCCACCAAATGATTGACTCCCTTCGATAGTAACTGTAAAGCCAGAAGAATTGAGAAAAAATAAGAAGTTAATTTCGGTAAAGACTTAATATGGTCTTCACCACCAAGGGGTATAACAAGACACTGTTCATAATCACGGGCCTATATAATACGTAATGGATTTCAAATTCAACAAATTTATTGAAATAAAATCCTGACATCATAGGACTATCGATTAAATAAAATCAAGGCAAAACAAAATAGAAATATGATGAATGGAAACTAGACACATCGCATTATACTCGACAAAAAATAATAACGCTATTAAAACAACCAAAACACAATAGAGCTTAAGCATAATTATAGTTACTAGAAACAAAACATCGACAAAAATGGGCAAATTTTATCAAAACAAAAAGTGAGGTTGCTAACGAGATGTAGGGTTGAATGAGTTTGGTTCTGAAACGGAGACTTCACCATGCTCATTAAAATTTCCCAAGGGTCGATCATGGATTCTTGAGCTTATTCCTCGACTTCCTTCAGGACAATAGTCAATACACCCTAGGACAACTTCGTTCCGGACAAACAACCTCGACACCCAATGGCAAATCCAGGGGGCAGAGGGGTTATGTGCCCATCCCTGCCATATCCAATCTGGCATCCTAAATACACTGCAAGTTCGTTGTGTAACGGATTTACACAACAGTTGGGTGGTGCACTCCTTACACAGGGGTTGTGTAAAGTCGTTACACAACGAATTTGCAGTGTATACGCATCGTGTATGAAAAGAAAAAGATGTAAGTGTCCCTCATACGAGTTGTTCTTTTCAAAGTTGAAGATATATTTTCGAGAGTGCACTATTCCATAACGAATTGCCCCCGTCTCCCCTTCCTCGGGCCCCGGTAGGCCTATACAATACCTATTGGTATGACCAAGGAGTTTTAAGAGCTGGAGTCCCAACTGGCAACAAATTATTTCAAGCAGCTGCCGTTTTCTAAGGTTGCACAATAGAATCTAAAGGTGTGCTTTTACCTTTGATGTCCGAGCTTCGATGCCGCCAACATCATTGGAAAGCTTGAGTAGTGATTTTTTCACAAAGAAATATCGTTAATATTTTACTTTTTATTTTAACTAACAAGGGGAAAATCGAACAGATGATAACATATGAATACAAAAGCCTTACTATGTCAAGAAATATGCTTACATTGTATAATAGCAGTTTTAATTTGTGAAAAAATAGTAACATTTTACAATCCTAAAACCTGCAATTTGACACGTTTCCGATTACTTCCTGCTCACGAAAATATGTTATATGTCAGTTTAGTGCCCACACATGCCCAGTCGAGTAATTTTGATTAATATTTCAGGAAATTTTGCACTGTGTACTGCTCGTATTATCAGACGAGTGGTAGCAATAAGTAATTATCATTACAAAAGCATATTTCCCTTTGAAAGTGACCCGTTATAGTTTGCAGCTAGGCAGGAATATTTTGTCTACGTATCTGCAAGGAAGATCCAGTTAAGCACATGCCTGACATATTGTCTCCTGGCGGCATCGAAGATGGTACAAAGGAAATGAGCTAGATATGACTCCAGCTCTTAAAACTCCTTGGTATGACCAGGGAGGTGATAGAGAAGGAGTGGAATCAAGCCGCTCTCGTTTGACCCCATGCTCCAAGCCGCCGAAAAGTTATGCGCTAATCTGCAACTGTTGACCAGATGGTGAGATAAAAGAGCGCATGAAATATCAGGATTTAGAATTCCTTCATCAGAAAATGGTATCCCAGCAAATGTTCGCTGTCCCTTTCAATGATTTCTCATCAATTGTTGAATGTGTAGTGAGTAGAACAAGCGAACACAAACTTGTGTAATTTCATCTTTTTTTCCAATTGCAAAAATACAAAAAAACACGCGAAAACACGCATTACCAAATTTAAAGTTATCGAAGATTGTAAATCATGGATTAAATGACATTAAAACATGCGAAAATAAGCGCATTATCCTTAAAATATTGAGTTTTTGTCAGGATCAAGTTTTTCTGTTACCAACTCTGGCACACAAATTATAGGAAGGGCGGAGTACTAAATTTGAAAAATTGTTTGATGCACTATTCCTAATACGATCCCCATATAAATATTATAATTTACACCGAAATTTTGATGGTAATTTAATATTTTGTAATAAATGTGAAACTGGTGCCTGGCCTCCGAAATTCCCCGCAGTGGAAGAGCGGCTCGTGCCTCGTGGAATGTTACGCATCCCATTGTTACGCTTTAGAACTCACGCATACGTTTGAATAAATTACAAGAGTTTCCACACCTTCTCTATCACCTCCCTGGTATGACTATGAGATACACAAATGTTGCCGCTAGTCTGATTTTCAGAGAAAGCGACCCGCTAGGCTCTGCATGTACTGTGAGAAATGTTGCCATAACAATGCTGTATAATTCTTTTGGTCGGGGCAACGGTTATGTAATCAAAGATTTGTTCATTGTTAATGCATGTTATGTCAAACATCTTCAAGACGAGTGCGCTTCGCATTCAAACTCAACAAAGGCCGTCTAGCAAGGGCCGGCAGGCAGCGTGGGAGTATAAAAGAGCCTCTTTTTTTGGGGGTAATCAACAACTACCTACATACAAAACAATTTTGTTCTTCATAATTTTGACAAAATTGACGATCGTCATAATAACTTGTTACAAATTATCTACATAAATGATAACGTGACAAAAATATACTATAAGAACAGCTAGTCTGGACTCTGGAGCTGAGAAAAAACAACATTGAGAACATATATGCATGCGGCATGCCATTGATCAGTGGCATAATGAGCATTAATAAATTTGGGGGCAGAAGAAGAAAAAAAATTTGTAAATCACCGGTATCGAATTAGAAATAAACCACGTTTGAATTTTATGGGGGCAGCAACTGCCCCCATCAGTACGCCAGTGCCATTGATAATGGGGTGTATATACTCGTATTATATGAAGAAGTGATTAAACGCCGTGCAATCTCGAAGAGTCAAGAGATTTTATGTACATGAATTATCTTGTATGAAGGAGCATTTCAACGGGAGGCAATCTCGAATACCGAACAGTAAAAGTTCATGTAAGGAAATTAAATGTTATCATTCATTTGATCCTGTGAAGTTATTCAGATCTTCTGACCAGTGTGAACGCCGCCCTTTGACTTTTCCCCAAATACCCCCTAAAAACATATAAGAAAGGTAGGTACATGTATATACAGGCCTATATAGTTATATACATGTATATAATGAATGTAAATTTCGAAATATATATATATATAAAGCATTGATTGTGTGTCTGCTGTCTGCATGTACATACAGGTAGTCGAAATACGTTTTATACCTATACTAATATTTTTCTGCTATGTCGGGTTGGTAAACATGATACAACTTTACTAGAATCCTGTAGATGTTGCATTTGAAGTTTTAAACGATGGGTGTTTGCCTTATCTAAATAATATACTAATTTACTTTTCAATAATATTTAAGTTTATGTTTCTCTTTCCCAAATTAATTTCAAATTTATAATGTTAAATAAGCCTACTATTTTAACACGGGAGAGCCTTTCGATTGTGAACCTAGCTAGTACGCCTATTTTATAAGTTAACAATCGATTGATTAGATATGAAGAATATGGATACTACTGAACTATCGGGGCTCACCTGTAATTTTGTGACCGATTTTATACTCATATGAATCTACAGTGAATGAATACGGGCTAGGTCCTTCGTGCGGCTCGATGATTTGCCCATCCGTCGTGAGGTGTTGCGGGGCAGCCTCGGCGCAGGCCTCCTTTGGCGCCCCGTCTGGATAGGCGTGAACGTTTGAGCTTATGAACTGCAGTAAAATTGTGGTAAGTACCAGAACGAGACGAGAGTTTCTGACCGGTAACGCCATTTTGGACATGAATGATTAGGTCACTTTGAAGTTAGACACAAAACATGGCAAGTTCGATAGGGTGGGTAGGCGTGATCACAACATTTTCTGTAGATTTGTACTATCCCGATAGCACGATGTCGATCTGACCTTTGTACCTTCTGCTTGTTTAGTTGTAACCCATGATGCATGCCTTCTGTAAACATGGTTTAACGCACCTTTGAATGTCGCCTACAGTATCAAAGAGCTATATACCTAGCCTAAATGCGCTTAATGATTAGCCAATTATAGACACCAATTTATAGACTGCACATGCATTATGATACTGATCGCCTACTTTTCATACCTTTAATTATATATTTTACCTTTCCATGGGGTTCGTTTATTACGCAATTAATACAAACATGGAACATAACTGCAGGCGCGGATCCAGGGGGGGGCGAGCGGGCCTTGCCCCACCCCGCAAGAAAAGAGAGAGAGAGAGAGAGAGAGAGAGAGAAGGAAAAGAAGGGAAAGGGAAAGAGGAGAGAAAGGGAAAGAAACAAGAGGAAGAAGAAAAGAAAAGGGGGAAGAAGGAGATCGGGGCGAAAGGGCCTTGCCTCCCAGGCTGTTGCCTCCCCCCTCCCCCCATACAAAAAATAAGAGAGAAGGAAGGAAGGGAAAGAAAAAAGGAAAAGAGGAGATAAAGGGAAGGAAAAAAGAGGAAGAAGAAAAGAAAAGAAGGGGGATATCAGTTGCAATTTTCCCGCCAACAAGTTGTGGATCGGAAGGGGAGCCAAAGGCCCTTGCCTCACCCCCCTCCCCCGCCCAAAAAAAAGAGAGAAGGAAGGGAAATGGAAAGAGGAGAGCTAAAGGGAACAAAAAGAGGAAGAAGAAAAGAAAGGGTGAAAAGAAGGGAGATCAGCTGCGATTAATCCCGCCAACAACGTGTGGATCGGGGAGGCCGAAAGGCCTTGCCTCCCTCCCCAGCAAACCTAAAAGAGAGAGAAGGAAGGGAATGGAAAGGGAAAGAGAAAAACAGAGAAAGAAGAAAGGTAGGGGAGATCAGTTGCGATTTTTCCCGCCAACAATGTGTAGATCGGGGTGGGGGGCCACTGGCGCACTGATTAGGGGGGGGGGGCTTGGCTTACAAATGTTGCTGAAATGACATAATTTTCCGAGATTTTCCATCACTTTTTAGTAAATTATACTTTTTTATGCGTTTGTTGGAAAATGACAAATTCCTAAATTTACAGTCAAGAAATATGCTTATTTAGAGGCCTACATGTCAGGGCCCGCGGAACGGCGGGCTCGGAGGCCTCGAGCCCCTCCCCCCTAAACTTTTTTGAAAAAGTATATCAAAGAGAAATAATAAGACAGAGAAAGAAAGAAAGAATAGTGACCTGCCAGTGTCACATAATAATGAGGTATCAAAATATGCTCATCTGACCATGATTAAATGCGTAAAACCCCTGAGCTTCCGGGGGCTCTGCCCCCTGGATTCCACCTAGGGCCCTAAGGCGGGCCCCTGGATGCTCATCTGACGGTAATTTAATGCCTAAATCCCCTGAGCTTCAGGGGGCGTATCTACTTTTGCTGAATGAGATGGAATGTTAAATCGGAGGGCTTTTTGTGCTCTTTGGAAGGAGCACACAATGGGGGCAGTGCGATATCAATTTTAAGCGATGGATACGAGTTTTTATCGCTCACGATGGCTATTGGGCTATAGGGTGTCTCAGGCCCAGGCCTGAGGTGTCTTTGCATTTTCATGTTGTTGCTCTTTGCACGCTATTTTGTATGAGAGGGTTGAGTATCCGCCTTTACAACTTTAATCGTACAAAAATTACAAGTTGTTCCTTTCTTGGCATAGTTGTTCCAACGAGCCTGCTACGTATACATTTGTAAAAGTGATATAGTAAACAACCAGTCTTTTCACTCTGGTTCTGAAGGATATAGAACACAACTTGTAATGATATTATAGTTATCATATTACAGGTCAATAAAGCCTGCTTTTTGAAACTTAATACCGAGACCGACATCTTTATTATATCACGTACGACAATGACTTGTTTTCACACATAAAATATATAGGCTTATCCTATTGAAAATGATTATTGATTGTATTGAAAATGGTTATTGATTTACAGTATCTGGCCATCTCAGATACATAACTATTAAATATGATCGCCGAGGAATAATGAACTCTTACGGCTCCTGCAAGAGCCGACGTATACTGATAAGGATTCACAAAACTCAGTGTTTAGGGCGGGTTTCGAGGGAGTTAGCATACATGATCATGATGACACCCACAGAAACTAACCTTATTCATTACCGAACAAAACATGAAGAAGGAGCCCCTCGACACCATAGGTGTAAATATACATTTTCTTTCGGAATTTAGAAACTTTAGCCATTACAATGCTCTGTATGGACTTAAAAATCTCAGAACGTTCTTCCGGCGGGAGTGAAAGCCTGGTGAAAGCCCTCTCCTTCCCACGTTCTGAACAAGATGTGGGTGTTATGTTTCGATATGACAGGCGTGGGATATGCTTTTGCGCCCCTCTCGCCCACCCCACCCCCAACGAGACCAAGCGCCAGATACGCCACTGGTCGGTACTGAAATATGATTGATAACGTGTTCGTACTGATCGGTAGGGGGGGGGGGTTTGGGGGAAGAAAACATTCAAACGAGGTTTATTAAATTCGATACCAGTGATTTACAAATGTTGCTGAAATGACATGATTTTCCGGGATTTTTTCTAACTTTTTAGTAAATTATACTTTTTTATGCATTTGTTGGAATATGACAAATTTCCAAATTTACAGTCAGGCAATAAATATGCTTATTTAGAGGCCTACATGTCAGGGTCCGCAGAACGCCGGGGCTCGGGGGGGGGGCTCGAGCTCCCAACCCCGCCCCACATTTTTGAAAAAAGTATATTAAAGAGAATTAGAAAGAAAGAGTGACCTGCCAGTGTCACAAAATAATGAGGTATCAAAATATGCTCATCTGACCAAGGAGTTATTACGTGATTAAATGCCTTAAACCCCTGAGCTTCCGGGAGCTCTGCCCCCTAGATTCTACCTAGGGCCCTAAGGCGGGCCCCTGGATGCTCATCTGACGGTAATTTAATGCCTAAAAACCCTGAGCTTCTGGGGGCTCCGCCCCCTGGACCCCACGCCAATTAGTGTCCTGCCAGTGTCACAAATTAGGAAACAAAATATGCTCATCTGACCGTAATTAAATGCCTAAAATCCCTGAGCTCCCGGGAGCTCCGCCCCCTCGACCCCACTAGGGGCCCTAGGGCGGGCCCCTGAATGCCTATCTGACCATTATAAAATGCCTCAAATCCCTGAGTTTCAGGGGCTCAGCCCCCTGGAACCCACGCCAATTAGTGACCTGCCAGTGTCATGAATAAGGTATAAAAATATGCTCATCTGACCGTAATTAAATGCCCATACCCCTGAGCTTCCGGGGGCTCCGCCCCTTGACCCTCGCCGGACTTTGCCCCTAGACCCCACGCCAATTTACGCTAGGCTCTACCTGATCGTAAATACTTTAGCCTCCCCCACCCACTTTGAAAAACGTTTAGCGGGGCCTGCATGTAAGAGTGGTGGTGATGCGGACTTTTTGTCTACCCCAAAAAAAAAAACCCGTTTTTGCTCATTACGCCACGGTTGGTCACCATTACGTACCAATATTTGGCTTGCATGATTTCAAATTTGGGCCCCCCTAAGAAATCCTGGATCCGCGCCTGCATAACAGTAATGTAGACTAGACATGCATATCTCTTGGCCAAGCGGCACGCTTGAAACACGAGAAAGGGATGGGCGAAAATGAAATTATATACTATGTCCTATTCTTGGTTTGATGGCGAGATAAGGAAAACACACACATATGGAATTAGGGTCTACTTGACCTGAAATACATGTAGAGATAACCGTCACATCGAACAATGATGAATGACGGAAGGAAGGAAGAATTCAAGGGAAAGGAAAGAGATTAGTTTCGCTAACACTGCCCCTCTCCCTAGAGTGGAAAGAGAGGATGGTGATGTGAAATCAAAACGAGACATCAACATCTCTCATTATGACGACCCCCACCCCACCCCTTTCCCTGAAAGACTTTGCTTGACTCTGCAGTTGTTGTAAGAACCGATAAAGATCAGCTAGTGCCCCACCCCCATAACAATTCACGCTACGCCACTGCATGGGATTATACATTAAAATCAATCCATGAGATTACAATTACCCCCAGGACAATTACCCCCTGAAAAATTACCCCCGGAAAACTACCCCCCTAGGACAGTAACCCCCCGGAAAATTACCCCCGAGGGCAACCACCCCCGAGGACAGTTACCCCAAAAAAAAAAAAAAAAAAATTACCCCCTGTTCATTAAAGGGGAAGTCCACCCTGAAAATAAGTTTGTTTTAACAAAAGCATTTTTTCGGGGGTAATTTTCCTCGGGGGATGGGGTAACTTTCAGGGGGTAATTGTCCTTGGGGGTAATTGTCTCGATGGTAATTGGCCAGGGGTTATTGTCCTAGAACCAGGAGAATACTGAGTAACATGGATAGAACATTATTGCAGATTAAAATAAGTTTTCTTTCTAACAAGCTATATTGAGATTATATACACAAGCGCCAGCTATATTGAAGGAAAAAAAATAATTTTCAGAGACCAAATAACTAGACTGTTTTTCTGTTTTTGTAAATTAATTGATCATCCCAGGGGTATTCTCCTTATTTATACATTTAATTACCTAGTCGGTTTGTTGTTCTTTTTCTTTGTTTTTTTTGTAATGTTTTATTTGATTGTTTTCTTTCCTTTACCCATTCCTTTCTTCTTCTTTTCTCTTTTGAGGTAAGGGGGGGGGGTGGGTAGCTCATGAAGAGCAAGACAAAGTAATCTGGTAACAGGGCGTCTACAATTTAAAGGAGGCGTGCAAGATCGAGAAATTGGAATATTAACTATGGTCTATTCTACGCAGGGACAAAGCTTCTGCTTCCATCACAATAATTACGTGATTTAATTCACAATAAAAATGTAGTCATGCGAAGTTTACATGTTCAGGAAAGAAATCGTTCTCATATCCTGCTTTTATTGTGACAGCAACTTCCACAGGCTATATCGCTTGATCAAATCTTCCACAGTTTGCTTGGTTCGGTTTCCTTGATGAACGGCCATTCATCAATTTGTGTACTGACGTTTTTATCCATGGCGCCCTCACCATTTAAGTTTTTGTCTGTCGTCATGGACATGTCTGAATGCATGTAACTCTGTTAACATGCTTCTGGCAGGGAAGTCACATTTTCCTGCCTCTGGCAAGTCATGACACGTGCGATATTTTTTGTTCACCTTTTATCTGAACGTGTCGCTAAAAATACAAAACTGTTCGTAGGCCTGACTATTTAAAAAAAAGTGCGTTGCTGGGGAAGGAGGGGGGGGGGGCGATGCATATTTCCCATTTTCTCTGCACGAACACGTTATCAATCATATATCAATTTTTTAATATCAAGCAGCCTGCAATAGAATGTGGTATGCGTTACGCTACCATAATATCGAAGTTTTTAGCACTATACACCCCCCTCCCCTACCCGGCAATCGGGGTTTTTTAAAAATTAAAACTGAGGTTTCACGAGACTGACGCGTCGGTCTCGCGGGCCTTCTGACAATTTTTAAGCGTGTCCATAATTGTTGGTCTCGCGCGCCGTCGGTCTCCAAGGCTGTCGGTCTCGAAGATGGTACTGGAATGTCCCCTTGCGATTGCACATGTATTTATAAATGTTTTTACACTGCTTAATGTTCCTGATTATACTGATTTATCAATTTTGTTGCATATACATTCATGATAATTTCCTCAGAGGGGAAATATGAATATCTGTTATATATACATGTAGGATGACATTGGAATTTATTCCGCCATTGTCATTGTGAGTTGGTATTTTTTAGATTGATGAATGGTTTTATTAAGTGTTAATAACATGACTGGCTATCGCTCTTTGTTCTAATCGAAACAAGGACGAATCAGTTCGAAACTAATTATAAGTGGCACATTCTGTCGATAGATGAGTGTTGGAAGAGATTGGGAGAGAAGAGAGAGAGCAAGAGAAAGGAATGAGTCCGTCCTCGTGTTTTTTCAATTGCTAGAATTACTAGTTAATTATTGCTTCATTCGTGCCAGCTAGATGAAGGCAAGAGACCTTTTTTATTCTCCAAAAATTAACGCTTGGTTTTTTATGATCTATACCTTAAAGGTAAAGACCAGTTTTGGAAACGCCCCTCTCTCAAAAAATGAAATGGAAGCTCTCATTGCCAATCATGTGAAAGAATATGTTTTGACTAATACGTGATGATACAAATTTTGCCGGGAAACCGCCTACTAATTGATATATTTGGTAAATTATTATATCTGTTGGGACCAAAAAAATATCGCGCACGTGGTCGCGTAGTCCCATATACATCTTTCTGTGTACAGTGCTTGTAACTTTACCAAGACTGGGCCAAATTTCTTACCATTTTGATGATTCCAGAACCTTGCAGTACACAACAATACTTATATGCTAGATGATCAACCTTTTCTGATCGATTCCACAACGTTTCTTTCACAATGCAATCGCATGACCAGAACTGGCCTTTATCTTTAACGAGCTTATGTTGCTCTATACTGCTACATGTATTTAGAATTACGTTAGAGAAAATAAATGACACCCTAGCTCACACTCTGTCAATGAGATACTTTTGTATTTGCCCTTTTTATGCTTTGTCATCATTGTCTATCTACTTTTTTCTTTTCTGTTTGCCAATTCTAATATTTTGATCCAAGTTTTTTTGTTTTTCTTTTTGTTACTTACTGTGTTTAATATTCCACTCGTATTTGGGGGTTGTTCTTTTTTCCAATTGTCTATTTATGCAATTTGATGTGATTTACTTCTTTTATGTCCTGACCTTCTCTCAACAGTTCGTTTATTTCAAGAAGTTATTTACACAAAACTATGACAATAAACCGAAAGAGGAAATTTTGTATTATGTTACAGTTTTTTTGTACCATGATTCCTTCAGGTAAACAGACTTGTACAATTTATTGGCCAAAGGAAATAAATCTCTGTAAATCCGGCTCCCAAATTACCCCAACAGATTCGAGTTCATATTTTGACTATATTTGTTTCGCGGACACCATTTCGATAACAAAGCATATCCCCCTTTTATTAATTCTATTTGCACCTGTAGGCCTATATACCAGCTATTGAAATAAGTTGGATCCTGAAATTCTAAATGAGTTGTAAAAAGGGTTCTATTGCCGGAAAAGACATGGAAAGAGGTATTCATTTCTTGAATTTATATATATTTTTTAACTGAGCATGGAAATTGAACGAACTGGGTCCATAATACCTACCGCGTATGTAGTTCACATTAACTTATTGTGTGAAGGCACGTACTATATAACTCTGTAAGGGTTCACAAACACAAAGAAGTATGATTGTGTCCTGCACGGAATTCGTCGAGTCATTCTACATGCATATTGTAGTATTATGTGCTCTGCTCACCCATGCCTGAAAACTTTATTTAGAATGAAAAAGAAAAAAGAAAAGATTTTTATGCGGAACCGGTACAGAGTGAATACACAACACATAGGGTTAATACAGGCCAAACTTTTGTTATTCTTATAAAGGGGGTTTCCGGGGGGAAATCAAAGTTCAGTGATAATTTGATGACATTTTTCTTAATTTATTATTGACGTTTTTGTTTACCTATCGAGTATCGAGTAAATTAAACAGCCTGCATGGTAATGATGTATTGTCTCACCCACTGGAGGTTGAGGCGAGATTAAGGGATCCAAATCGCGTCCGTCCGTCGCCTGTCACAAATGTGAAAGTTTATCTGCTCTCTTGTGACAAGTAACTTCGCAACTGTCAATCCTATTGTGACCAAACTTGGGTCACATATGCATTCGGAGGACCTCCACACTGATGTTGGCCAGGGTCACATGCTAAGGCCAAAGCTCTTTTGAGGTTATATGTTAAAGTTTTCAAGTAAGACTCTCTTATGACAAATAACTTCGCAATTGTTAATTGTATTGTGATTAAATTTGGGTCACAGATGCACTTTGGGGATCTTCACTTATGGTGCTGTCGGGGGGTCACATGATAAGGTAAAAGGTCATTTCAGGTCATATGATAAAGTTTACCTGCATGACTTTCTTGTCACAAATAAAGTGCAACAGAACTTGGGTCAGGAATGCTCTTTGAGAACATTCAGACAATTTGGTCACAGGTGGGCGAGAAACAATGCGGCGATTGTCTTGTGTTATTGTTTTCATATTTATTTTATTCTGTAATCTCCATTTAGATATGAAAATATACCACTGATAATGACGAAATAGTGTAAAAAGCAGTTAATAATATAACAAGCATTAGGTATGAGATAAGTGCATTTAGGCTGAGTTATTGATCTATTGACTAATGACTAGTTAATGTATGCCAATCCAAATTCAAATTCATGGAAATTTCTACAGCACGACCAAACTATAAACGAAGTATTGCATTCATTTGTCTAGAGTTATTGTGTTTGAAAACTCATTGCATGTATTCTTGCTGTGTCAGACAGGCCTCCGACAAGCTTACGTCATTTTAGTAGAGTCATACGTAAAATTTGAATAATTGCATTGTGAACAGGTCTATAGGTTAGACAATCACATATTTAGTCAAAAAATGAAATTAATCCATTTTATTATGTTCATAGAACCACTTATTCAGGGGTGTCGATTTGTATCCGTGGTTGGGGGGGATGATAGGTGCCAAAATATTTTCGGCAATAGATCAAAGCAACCAAGAGGTAGAAGCGTGTGGCAGGTTGCACCCCCTCCCTTCCAAGTTATTAACTTTTTCAAGTCACCCTCAATAAAGATAACATTTCAGAGAATATAAGAGTGGTAATAAAATTAATAACATGCTAAATGTTAGTCCTGACTCTTGCCTGCAGTGTAGGCCTACCAGACTGATATCATCTATTTTTAAACGAAATTTAGACATTACCAAAAAAATCCAATGGTGAGGGATATCAACTTGTGAAAGTATTATGTTACCAGTGGGCAAATGCATTAATAAGCAACCAGGAAAGGTTCATGTAGACAGAAAATTCTTTATTTCCTGGTGATAGAAACATACATTTTATGAATATTGATGTCTCCAAACAACATTCATCGTGAAAAACCCATTCCAATATTCTGTGTAAGGAGATCTCAAAAACATAGTTCTCATTAGTAAATGAAAAACATATTGCTTTTGGTTCTTCATTTGACTCTCTTCCTTCTTTAATTAAACCAACTGAATCCTCTCTGCGGGAAACTCAATTCAATGAAACAGAATATCACTGATGCAAAATTTGGTTCTCAAAATGACAGAAAATTTCCACTCCTGATCTCATACAAACTGTCTGTTTCTTAAAAACATAATATAAAACTTACGTTCCAACTACCAAACAACAAACTTCCATTATCTCCTTCTTCACCCAGATATACTTATCATACCAGATACGCTCTAAAATATAAGCATAATATTCCCCTAAGGCCCTGACCAGAGCACTATTTTTTTCTCAAAAACTATAACCAGTCTTAGAAGGTGCATTATTATTGGAAGGGTGTTATAAACAAAAAGTCCAAAATTTCATTCAATCTTTTTTGTTTCTTGTTTTTCTTTTCACTTTCCTTTTAAGCCCTGTCAATAATGTGGCTTTGATTATTTACTCGTTTTTAATTAGTTTTTGAAGAACTCCTAGGTGAAAGAAATCATAACTATTCTTGAATATTATTACTTGTTTTAGAACATGTTGGGCCTGTCTCACATTGCCTTCCATCATTCCATGGCAATTTTCCATGTTCCTTTCAGCTTATTTCTCACTTCTTTTCCATCCACTCAACTAATTCCTGATCATGCATTAACCTCATACCTACCATCACCCATGCCTAAGCTTTTTAGGGAGGGGATCCCGTAAAGTAATTTTGACATTGTAAGAAATAAACATGAGCAATATTTCATTGTAGGTTACTTTAAAGTCAACCTCTTTTTCATCGCCCATTCACATCAGTTCCCTGAAGGAAATGCTGGAATATATATGTCCCTCTTTCTCTTGTCTTTCTTCCTTTTCTCTTCCCCTTCCTTTTTCTTCTGCCCGTTTCTTCCCCTTTTCCCTTTTTCCCAGGTAGCAAGCCCATATGGGGCCCATATGGGGATGATCTGGGTCACTTGTGCCATCTGGGCTATTAAATGGAACCCATATATGTATCCCATATGGGGCCAATATTTAGTAACCCATATGGGATCTATCTGGGCCAGCCCTTATGGGTTCCAGATGGGAATGAGCTGGGCGTACACATATGGGTAGAATATGAATATGCCCATATGGGTAACATGGGAAATCTGGGTTAACCCACATGGGATATATCTGGGTTAACCAATATGGGTACCAGATGGGATTAAGCTGGGCATACCCATTTGGGCCCAGTTTGGTATGGGTCCCATCTGGGTCCCATCTGTCTAATATGGGTTTACCCATATGGGTCCCATATGCTCCTTGGGTGCAGATGCCTTAGGGCCCCAGATGGTTTTCCATATGGGGCCCATGTTTCAGAGAATATGGGACCCATGTGGGTCCCACATGGGCTTGCTACCTGGGTTATTATCCTCTCTGTCTCTCATTATCTCTCTCTCCCACTCTCTATTTCTTTTTTGCACTTTTGCGCTTCGCCCTTAACATTTAGCTCGTTGCTTTTCAACGCTGCGGCTTTGCATTTGGCGCACTGCATTTCTATGATGCTGTTGATTGAATAAATTGAATAAATTCATCAATTCCTGATGAAGCCGTATGAGCGAGAATTCAATTTATTCTTGTCTCATATACGGTTGTCTCATTTACTTCTTTTTCTATTTATATATGTATGTATTATGAAAATGAGATAGCAAAATGTGTGTATTGATGGTCATCTTGCGAGTAATAAACATTAACTACTCTCATCGGGCTCTCATCAATAATTTTCTCTTCATTTTTTGTTTTGATGGTGAGTTATTGGGGGATGATTGTACAGGCCATCCCCCCAACTGAAATATTGGGGGTGATATATCCCACCCCATCCCCCCATCCCCGTGATCGACACCCATGCGTGACTTATTGATGTTGAAAAAAAATTACAATGGAACCTGTTGACAATTTTGTGTCATCAAGTGCGTAAACATTTAAGTTATATAACAACTGAGTGTATCACCTGTTGAATGTGTCATTCGTATAGCTTCGGGTTTTTTCTGTTTGTTTGTTGTTGTTGTTTTTTTTTAAATTGCCTAAAAAGTTCTGACGGATCAAGGATATTGTGATATTTTTGTATGTTTGTTTGTTCTTATATAATATATCACTTTGGGAATTAGTCTCTAGGAAAACATCTAGAATAGTGTTTGAAATACACACTGCGTGATAGAGTGCATTCGGGAACGATAACATTACTTGTTCATTATATCATTATTACAGGAGAATTATTATTGTATATTTTTTGTACAAGGGAAAATACATAATACAAGAATTTATGCAATATTTTTATCTAGTCATGTCTCGGTCCTTAGAAATGTCAGATTACTTTGGCATCATATCAAAACTTTTCACCACAAAATACCACATAATGTTAAAGTCCTGTTTTGCTACTGAAGCGTTCACTCATTTATTTTTGTAAATATTACGGATTTGGATTTTCCCCAAACCACCGAAACAGGTAGACCATGCAAACATAGCAATAAAAAAGCAACTTATTTCATTTTTACAGGTTTGAATTAAAAACATGCGTTACGAGAATTATTCCCGTATTATTATTATCATTATAACAATAAACCTGAAATTGATATTGAAAGATAAATTAAAGAAAACATTGACCTGACAGGGTGCAACATGGTCCTGGCAAGTAATAACAAGGAAAGTTTGAAACAAAATTCAAAATTTAATACTTTAATCACATGAAAGTATGATAATTTATCATTATCATGCTTCATTATAATTTAATAATCACGACAAGGAATGGTCTGAATGTTTGAAGAAAGAAAAATAATCTAACATCTCTCTCTCTCTCTCTTTCTCTCTCTCTCTCTCTCCCCCTTCTACTTTCCCTTTTCCATCCTCCTCCTCTCTCTTTCTCTCTCTCTCTCTCCCTCTCTATCTCTCTATCTCTCCATCTTTCCTACTCTCTCCCCTGCTATACTTTCCCATTTCCCTCCTCCTCTCTCTCTTTCTCTCTCTCTCTCTCTCTCTCTCTCTCTCTTTTCCCCTTCTCCGACTCTCTGTCTCTCCCCTCTCTCCTTTATTCTCTCTCCACCTCTCCCTCTCCCCATCCCTGTCATGTCTGTGATTCAAGTGCTCTCTCTCTCTCCGTCTCTCCTCCCCATCTCTCTCATTTCTGTCTTTCTCTCTCTCTCTCTCTCTTTCTCTCACTCTCTCTCTCTCTCTCACTCTCCCTCTCTCTCTCTCTCTCTCTCTCTCTCTCTCTCTCTCTCATTTCGTTCCTTCGCTACTCCTATAGTCCTGTTTTATGGCACGCGAATATTACCAAATGTATGTTTTATGCAATATGAAGTTTCATCGTCCAATGGTTTGCCACGCATGACAATATTCATGAAAGACCCTGCAGCTGGTATCAGAGGACGGATATTGAGTAAACGTTATGTACTACATTGTATGTAAACATTGATCTTACTCAATATTCATGTATGAATAATAGTGGGAGGTACAGGTATATGTCACCACCCATGGTCTCACCAAGGAGCTTGGTCTCAGTATGCTCTTCCTGTAGAGATTTTAGAGAGTGTCCTATTTTTTATGATCATAATCCAGCCCATTTCCTTATTCTCCCATCGCAATTCCCACTGAAATCATTTTTGTTACCGCTCCATCTGTTCTGATCTCCCCCTGCCCCCCTGTCCCCCTTCCGCTCCACCTCCATCTTAAGCAATCTGTATCATCCTAATTGTCACCCATGCATTCTCTTTCCAACTTGGATATGCTACCGACATTACATCCATATTCCAAGTTACTGTACTTCAAATATCGTTATATTCTGGGTTTTTTTTACCATCGCAGTGCATTTTCTATCCCGCACACTGCACACTGTATATGCCTACACATCTCATAATCATTATTCGACATTTGAAATTCAGGGCCCTGATTCATACAAAAATGATATCATTTACAAGTTACAATACCCGAGATAAGCTACTTGAATCGTGTCATTTGATTGGCTGGGAGTAAATTTGTCATTTAGTTTTCGCGATTGTAATTGATAACAAGTTTTAACTGTTTTATGAAACAGGGCACAGTTGTATACATACGTTTTAAGGTTATTTTGTAAACAATTCAACTGACCTGCTATGACGATTCTCTCAAAGGAGAGTATCCACAGCGAAGGCCCTGCATGATCAAAGGCTCTTTTCATCACTCACATGTAGTATTGGGCTTATAGGAGGAACAAAGAAATGAGGAATGAAATATCTCATGTCTTCATGTGAAGATGTTTAATAGTAACTTTAAACTTGCCGATTTTCTTATTGGCCTGGCTATCATTTTTCCACGGTTTCATGTCATATGATTTGATTTATTTCATATAATTCTCTGAGTCTCTGTCACTTCCTCCATACGGGGTGTTCCCGCTCTCATGATAACATAAACATGTATTAGTGTCTAGTACAACATGTATAAACACACCCTGGAAATATGAATCGCTTTCGCTTTCTAGCTCATTCACAGTCTAAGGGGAGTACGTGCAAGAGGGCAGCCCCCTCCGCTGTTCATCCGCTTTAAAAAGGTCATCCACGAAACGTGGGGGTCAAGACTACAACCATACCCCTAACCCATGTGACTCTGTTATTTTGTCTGCCATCCGCCTTCCCCAGGTCAACAAGTCAGGCTCGCCTTTTCCTCTTCTACATTTCCTCTTTCTCCAATCTCTCGAAAAACCTGGAAATGTTCACTTTCCCTAGCTGACTCATTCTCTCTCAGCATTACAAAATGATTGCACTTTGTCTTGTTTCCTTCCTGAATTTACGTTGGCACTCACGCCTATATATGTGGTTCATGTTTCTACACGTATGTTCTCGTATAATCATGTCTGGTAAACAAAATTATATATATAATATATAACAAAATAATTAAAAAAATTCCCCCAATCACAGAATTCTGCGCTACAATTCTCCTTATACAAGTGAACGACCGATTTTACTTCTTCCAATGAATATCAGTGTGTGTGCTCGCCCAACACAGATAGATGACTGCAATGATAAACTTGTAACTAATTCGAACATAATAATTACATTTTCTTACGTTTAAAATCCTTTATTTTTCTTTGCTTATGCAAGGTTTCATGTGGACAAATGAAAAGCATTGTGCAATATACAAGAGAGAAAGTTTCGCCTTTTAAATAAAGTGACTGTGTTAGGGTGTGCCTATGTTGATTACATCATTCATTACCTTGCCGCCTAGTTTATAATTTGAAGGTTAGATGTTGATGATATTCGTGTATGATTCTCGATGATCCATTAGCTATGATGTATTGCCTAAAATACTTTATTAGACCTAGTCATTGAGAGTGTTTCATTATGGCACCCCAACCCTTGGAAATTCCAATTTATCCTCAGGTATCGCGCAACGCCCTGATCTTTCGGGACTTTCATGAAATCTTACCCGCTGTTGCAATTTTCCTCTCCTCTCCATCAACTATTTTACTTAATATAAGAGAACAGATGTCGCCTTCGTCGCTTTGAATTTCACTAATCAATAACATTCATTGTAATATGTTAAACAGGTAGAAACGGAAAAATCCGAATTGGGGAACCTATTGCGAAATAATTCTATAAATAGCTCATCCGGGTTTTGACGTCGCGGTTGGAATCCCGAGCACAATAACACTCCATGTTGTGCACGCAGAGCGCGTTTCAAAAACTCGGGGAAACCCCCGATGAGAAAGATGACGCAATGCGTGTTCACAAGCTCAAATCCTATACTACTGAACCAATTGGCAGCACGAGCGCGTTCGTGTTTACATTCAAAATACACAGGACGAAAAGGAACAAAGGGTACTTTGTACACCAGACATGTAGAGCATTGTTCAGGCATGCCTTTGTACTTGTAGTTACTATTTCGGATATCTATTTATAAAGGAGCAACATTTTCGAGTCGTCATAATCGTTCCGAGCTACATGCAGAGCAAACGTGTTGCACTTGTCTAGTTTTTCTTGTTTCGTTTTGAAGTGAATTAGTAGCGAAAATGAGGATCCAAGACTGGTATATCGCCGCCCTGGGCCTGACATCCGTTGCAGTTCAGATAGTTTTGTCAGCGAAAGTGGTAAGCATTAGATCTAGCTTGAATTTAGAAAAATAGAAAATTAATCATTGTTTGTGTATTATGATATATCAAATTCAAGCGTGTTGCTAAGCTCTGTTATACAGTTGACACTTTCAAATAATCAAGTGAATCAAATTAGATGTCATGGATTGTTATACTTCATGTGTCGTCGTCATGATTTTTAAACTTGTTTTTAATCAGATGGTCTTTAAATGCAAAATAGTACATAGATCTATACCATTTTAGACTCACTGAAATAACTGAATCGTGTTTGAATAGGACTGGTGTTCACAAATGCATGTATTGAACCTGATCCCCGGAGAGCTGATAGTGATGGCATTCACTAACACGTTACAAGCCATTATTTTCCAGCTATCAGAATGAAATTTGCATATATTATAGGCCTATTCATGCTGTGTCTGACAAGCCTCAGATAAGCTTTGGGGTCAATCGCAGCGATTGTTGTAGAGGTGTGAATACAAATTCTTAAAACATTTGTAAATTGGTATAACCATGCATGGCTCGATCATGATTGTGCGTGCACATGATTGTAATCGCTGTGTAATAGCACTCGGGTATTCGCGGCGCGTGAGTATGAGCATGTCCATGGTATGAGTCACTCCAAGTCATGTGCATCTCGACTTCTTTGTTTCTCGATCCTTAGTCATTCTGTCCGTCTTCATTAATCCCCCATCGTGATGTTCGTTTTTAGTGTCCTCTATATTATATGCGTTGTTCTTCTTCATTCTTTCACTTGCTTTCCTCATTAATCTATAACTTCCTGCTTCTAAGAAACGGGATATTCCACTCTTTCCGCATCCTTCTCTTCTCATCTTACTCTTTCAATAGCGGATCCTGGCACTCGCTCTGGATATGGGTATGCCATTAGGCGGAAACTGTGGTGGTGGGGTGGTGGTGGTTGTGTGTGTGTGTGAAGGTAGGGAGGGGGGGGGGGTCGTGTTACCATGTCCGGAACGCTCGGGGACCTTCATGTGGATCTATCCAAAATTCCATCTTCATTTTATGTATCGCTTATCATCTTCTGATAAAAGCATTTTGCCCTTCTTTCTATTTTAGCCAGTCTACCAGGGAAGGATCAAGGATTTTTGGAAAAGAGGGGCACAATTCGGGGAAAAACACTAAATTATAGGGGGACGTTTTTTAAAGGTGGGGGGTACGGGCAGATTGTATCCCGTGCCTTTATGTCGGTCACTGAATATAGGCCTATTTCATCTCTTCTTCTTCTGCTTCTCCTACCACTTCTTTTTTAATTGTATTTTATATCTCCCTTTAATTGTTTTGGATTTCAATGTCTAATATCCATGTTTTTCTTTGCAGCCCATCACGTCGTGCCCGCTGAATCACTACGCCGTCCTCAATGATGAGGGGAACGGTATCTCGTCATGTAGGGTATGTGATTCCTGTCCGCCAGGCTACGGGGTAGTTCAGCCCTGCTCGCCCACTAAAAACACCGTCTGTGGCCTCTGTGACATGGGTAATTACTGCTTTTTAAAACGTTTTAATCAATCGTCATTAAGTGCGGAGTAATTAATATTGATCACAGATGAAAATCCCTTGAAAACCTCAGGCTTGAACTATCTGAATTCGAGCAAACCCTGACAGTGTTATAAGTGGAAGTGTAATGTTATGAGGATAAGGAGGGGTTGGGCAGGGGCACTGCCGCACCGATGGACGCAATGTAAGGGAGTGAATCGACTGAGCAGGGGGCGGTAAGGGGGTACTGTCATTCTAGATTTCTCCCCCCGTTCTTTAATGCTTTCATTCTCCCTCCAATCTTTCACACCTTTCATCCTTCTAAAGCAGTTCTCCGCTTTCAATGGGGGGAGGGGGGAATACCCATTTCGCTACTTTCTCGTGATAATATGTACGTATAAAATATACAATTTAATACTCTATAGTATTCTAATTTCTTATACATGGGCCTAAATTCTCTTTACATCAAATATATTTCTTGTCTTTCAACAGGCACATTTTCAACTACAGTAAGTGCGACGGACAGCTGCAAGCCGTGTCAAACTTGCCATGGTGTAGGCATGGTGAAAGAGTGCAGTCCCATATCAGATACTGTGTGTATGGAAGAGTGCCCGTTTGGTAAGTAGTTTAATTTGCTTCATAATACCTTATACCTCGGTCAGTCACACCGCCAAACCGACCGATTTATCGGCCATTCGACGTAGTGTCGTTTTTGTAGTTGTACGGTCTGTATAGTTGGTGTGGTGTCGGTCCCGATGTTGGGTGTGCCTGGGGTATAAATGGGATGTTAAACAGGCCTAATGATAACTCGTCTCAATGGCACTCGAATAGCAGGGCTCACCGGCTGTATATATGTCATCATTATGTTGCAAAGGATGACTCACGTCAAGAGCCCATTTGGACATAGATATGAAAATGCGCTGTATAGATACATAGTTACTTATATTGCTTGCTCAATTCTATTTATTACTCAGAATAGCAGAAATGAGCAACCCGTTTAGTTCAGAGTATATAGTAGCCTATAGCGATTTGCGAAGTGATAAGAGGAGAACTTACCAACCCTCCGCTGGTAAATAGGAAATTAATTCAAGTTACACTGATGTTTTCATATGTCGCCGTGATTTCTTGAAATCTTATCATCATTTATTCTTGCCGTTGCTGATCATTGGTTCCAAATACCTTCACAATTTTAAAAGCTTGATGCTATAAAGGATACACTTACTTGGTAGATGTTGTAGGGAAAGCTAATGCAAACCATCCATCAGAACAAGGTTGTTGTTTGGTTTTTACATTAACTGATTTTGTTTCAAATCCAACAGGCGAGTACTTCGATCCTACAACGCTTTCCTGCCAACGATGCTCCTATTGCTTCCCCGACCGCCCCTACGCCCGAACAGCCCGCGTACTCGACTGCCAGCGACAGGGGCTCGACATTGACTACCAGTGCTCACCGCTACCTGGGGCCGATGCGGTTGGGGTTGTCCATCCGCGGGTTGTAACCGCAGATCGGCACCGCAGCGCTGCCGCGGCCAGGCGACATCGAGGCCGCACGGTACATACCTCTACCGCGGACAGAACAGCGCAACATGCAGTGATGGGTGGTACGAGAGTTTCGAGACCGGAAACCCAGAATACAAACGGTAGGTGAAGAACAGGGGAAACGACACTTAAACTCACACAGTCTATAAAGTATCGTATTAAAAAAAAATCATAATCAGGCAGACAATTTTCCTTAAAAGCCAATTACAGCACTCCTTGGAAATGAAGATATGAATATATTACCACAATATGAACGAGGCACTTGTATCCTTGTATACAATAGTATCACCCCTCCCCCAAGGGAAAAAAAACGATCTTCATGATAATAACATTAAGAAACACATTTATAACATTTTGTTTGTTGGTTTGTTCCTCCACAGGTGAAGCCTATGTCGATGTGGTCCCGTCCACTATTCCTCTTTTCCGAAGTACCGAAGCCCCTCCTCTATTTGAAGCTACACCTACGAGATCCGACAAACTATTCGATCCTTTAAAAACTGAGACGTCAGCAAAGTCCGAGGTACAATTTATTTCAACAAATTCCTACGTGAGAACGGACCAAGCACCTAGGGTTAATGAAGCACCAGAAACATATATTGATAATAAGAAGCACTTTGACCCATTAAGTATTCCCAAATCTGATAAACAGGAGGCCATTATTCCTTACTATCACTCGTTTACTTCGACGGACATCGTCCTTCTTATCGTCATCGTCATCATTGTCATGTTGATCTCAATCGTGCTGACGGTTTTATCGTGTTACTGTTGGATGAGGAGAGGTAAGAACTTGCATGGACAGAAGGTAAAGTCGATCAGCTCGAAACCGCCATCGAATGCGTGGACATACCAGGACATGATGCCATCGTTAACAGAGCACCTGATCAAAGACACACCGCCGCAGTCGAGGAAACTCATGACATGTGTTTGAGTGCGTGACGAAAGATTCGAGCAGACACTAAATAAACTTTATTACAAGAAACGGACATATTTTCTATCCAACTCTCTATATGACATGTTAGAGTGAGTGACGAAAGATCCGAGTAGACACTGAACAAACTTTATTACAAGGAACAGAAACATATCTCTCCTGCCCTACTCTCTAATAACCGTTGCGCCCGAGGCGCCAGTTGCCTGACGCATGACTGCGTCAGCGACTGGTGTGGCAGCTCCTGACGCAACATTTGAGAGTGAAATACCGTATTGGTTTTGCTGTGGTGTCATTATTTCTCCATCTAGGCAGGTTGTAGCCACTTTCAAATACATGTTTATGAGTTTTCAGAAACAAATGGGGTAAATGCAATCGTAGAGCCTACATATCTTCCAAGATATGATGAGGGGAATATTCTATTAATTCATAATAAAGATGTTGCCTTCAATGTGGAAGATCATCTTTATGTAAACAATTCTCCAGTACTACAACTATTACCACCACGACCAATACTACTACTACTTCTACTACTACTACTACTACTACTACTACTACTACTACTACTACTACTACTACTACTACTACTACTACTACTACTACTACCACTACTACTCCCGTTATTACAACTACCATTCTTCTACCTATATTTCCCTCATAGCAGCCGCGTTATAATGAAAAGTGACCAAATTTTAATAATGCAACAGACAGTAGACATCAGCATAACATCGTATTTTGATATTGTAGTTTTGATTATATTTGGATATTACTGGTAATAATCATCAGAATTTGTACCGTATTATTTATTTGATTGATATTTTGTTCTTGAATTCCATTTACAACAACGTATTCATCTCAATGCAATGGGCTTATTACTCTATACGCAACAGATAATCATTAAAACTGAAGGTACGATGAATCAAACTCAAAACACAACAGAAAACGTTGGAAAATATGCTATAATCTTAAATTTAGAAGCCTTGTATAAGTCAATATCAGTCTTTATATCGGTTATTACAACATGGCTAGACCAACTTAAAGTACGGGAAGAGGGAGAATGGTTCTTTATTTAACTTTTTTAAATACGACTCGGACTATACCAACTGTAATAGAAAAATGTATTTTTGTAATGACATTTTAGAAATCGATTACCTATATTGTACATATTATGTAAGGTCTTCACATGCGTATAGTGCATACCCCTGGACTCGTACCACGATGCGCGTGCCTTTCTGAGTTTTCAATGTAAATAAATATTTGTCAGTTTGTCAATTTGTCTTTCACTATACAATATACATGTAGTATGGGTTGTACATGTATGTAAAGCCTTTTAGACTTGTAGTCGAAGGTTCGTTAACCGAATTTCAAAACAATCAGATGAATTTTAAAACAAAGCAATAATACTCCTAGTTTGCCGTTGTTGGCTAGACTCATCAATCAGTCTTCACATTTGCTTTTTTATTTGTTCGTTTTTTAACCGTCCCATATTATGACATGATTGACTTTTCAAAACGCTCATCGCTTATCAGTTGTTCTAGAATTGTCTTTATCTCAACTCGTTCGTGTCGAATATAAAACGTGGCAGTTGTAACGTGGCAAAGGTCGTTATCTCGCATGATTTCCAGTAAACATTATTAAGATGTTTGTTCACGTAGGCCTGTTCGTTTATATAAGTTTGTACAAACAGTTTTTTTATGACCGAATACGATCGTGAGAAACTTAAATCTACATATATATACGCATTCTTCAGCACTAACAATGTGTGTTATGAAGAGAGGAGATTATATAGCACATGTATTTATCTTCTATAAAACTCTACCAAAAATGAAAGAAACATGTGGCTCTGTGATATAATAATCAATACAATATCAGTGGAATGTCCCTATATTTTATATCAGAATTTGCATGTATCACGATAAGCCGCATTAACGGTCGATTGTTTAGCATGTAGATTGTTTCGTATTTTCTTGAATTTTATCGAGAACGTGTTTTCACTGTTTTATTGACTGTGTTTCTTACAGTTTGGTATTTCAAAAATGTTAATTTATTTTCCTAATTGAAATAAAAATCGATTAAACTCAAATTGGTAATTTGTGTAGAAGTGTGACTCTTTGAGCATATTCTGTGTGTAGGCCTATGCTATTTTTGGTACCTATTTTAATTGGTGGTGTTTACGAGTTTGGACGTTGGTGATAAAAATGACGTCATCAAGTATTTTGTTTGGGTACAGTATTTTGGCGTGAACAAAGATCTAGAAACAAAACAGTTTGAGTCGAAAGAAACCCTTTAGTCATTCGGTATATTCAGATTGATACATGTCGCTGAATCTTTGTGTATCAAAATATTAAATGACTCATACTTGTGTATGTCTCTTAATGCAGAGGAATGGACATTCACTCTTTTCATGAGTCATTCTAGGGCTCACATCCTTATGGAGTTGAATCCACTTCAAATTATGATATTGGAATTCACTCTTAAGTAGTTGCTTGAGTTATTCTTTTGAGAGTGGATTCTACTTTTTTAGCATGGATTTCCACTCCATAACGAAGTGATCCACGATATGACTCGACCACTAAAGAGTGCATTTCCTCTCATACTGTACATTGAGCATGTCGATTGAAGAATGTTGCTGTTAATGTTGTTGTTGGTGATGATGATAATGATGATGGTAACGATGATGATGATGATGGTGATGATGGTGGGACTGGTGGTGATGATGGTGATGATGATGATGATGATGGTGGGACTGGTGGTGATGATGGTGATGATGATGAGGATAAATGATAATGATTATGATGATGATAAATGATGATGATGATGATGATAAATGATAAATGATAATGATAATGATGATGGAGATGATGATGGTGATGGATGATAATGATGATAATAAATGATGATGATGATGATGATGACGATGATGATGATAATGATAATGATGATGATGATGATGATGATGATAATAAACTAATGCCTGCGGATCACCAAAAGAAATGAAGCTTCTGTATAAGGCTCTACTCATTAGCTGATGGTATACATCGATCCACTGTCTATATCTATTCATCCTATAAAGCAATGTTTTGCGAGGTATTGTTCTAACCGTCTACTTCTTGTTTGTTCATATCTTAAATTTGGGGGAAACTATCCCCAGAAAAAATGAAAAATGTAGTAAGATAAGCTAAGATCGTTAATATTCTGACTTTGATATTTGAATGAAAACAAAGATCGTGAAAGGTAATAATCAGCAGCGAATAAACTTTGTTTAAGGAACTTGGACTCCAGACTGTATAACTAAATTGATAACAGTAATGTGTTGGACTTTAAACTGTATTGTAGTAAATATTTGACTTTAAAGGTAAATGTATACTATTCAAACCTTCAAAAAAAGTCTCTGTCGTTAATTTTGATAACATATAATTAAAATGAAACATCGGACAGTTTCAAAGTTTTGTCTTCTGAATGTTAACGCCCTTTTGTGTTGGGGGAGGGGGGGGGGGGTAAAAAGTAAATGCTATGTTAGATCAAATCTAAATCAACTCAGTTTCATTTTATGGATGAAATTGTCTGTAAGTGTTTGTTTTCTTGAATATTTGCTGCCAATGTTATTCTGGACTTAGTGTGCATAATTCTATTTCAAATTACCAATAGAGCCCTTTATTTGTTGACCTCGGTACGAAACTACGTGTAAATATTATGTGCAATTTGTCTAAATTTTATGAATTTATTAAGTTATTATCATCTTGAAACTACATGAACCGCAGGGAATTTTCTTCTTATCTACTCGGTATTTGCAGACATACTTTTACGGATATGTATGTAGAAATCTAATGACTCAAATATTATGACACTTATTTCACTTTCGTTTCATTTCTTTCTTTCTTAACTTATGAAAGAAAAATACATAATCAACCTTCATACCTTTTTTAAAATTTGGAAACAAGTATTTCAAAAAATCCCAACAGTTGTTGTTTCCTGGGCAGGTCTACCATCTAAAGATCAAGGTCACAGTATTTATTCAAATGGAAGATTCGTGTTTCCATGTTGACGAATACATATTTAATGGGGCGGTCGTGGATTTTCGGTTTACTGTTCATTATATTTGTCTTTTGCCCTTTGTTATCTTGGCTTCCGATCTTGTATAATTTCCCGTTTTTATCGTTATTTACCTATTAAAGAAATATCTTTAATTCTGACGAATTTCATATTTGTATTAAAATGTGCTATCATATTTCAGTCTTTGTACTCTTTATGATAATCTCACTCACTACAATCATGAAAATATAACTAAACCATCTTAATGTTGATATACCTGCTCATTAACTTATTAACTTACACGAGTGATAAGATTATATTTTCGATATTATTATGTATGATTTATAAGTTGTTCCTCTTTTCAATTATCATGTCAATATTGAGTCCATAACAAAATTTAAACTCGTTTTGAACTTATATTGATAATGTTTAATTTTCTTATCAGCAGAATATATTCTTGGAGGGCAATTGCAATTTTTCATTCATGATGTCGTTTATTATGTGTTGTTGCACGAATGCGTATCATAATTATAGACTGGTTGGCCGTTACAAGTATAGCTGGAAGTGTGATTAATGCCTGTAGATATACCGCTAACCTAAAACCTGTATTCACTGTGATAAAATCTAAGATTTTAATTGTTTACTATCGATTTTTAAATAGGGCTAGTACCCCCTGGAAAATACTCCCGGACAACTACCGCCTAGGACCAAACAAAAACGGACAACTAACCAGACAACCATCCTGTATAGAAGAACTACGCCCTAGGGCAACTAACCGTGGGGTATAGCTACTCCCTGAGATAAATTAACTGCCTGTGTGATCACTCCCCTATTTGATTATACTGTAGATAGCTGTCCAAGGGTTTTAGGGGACATTTTGGAGGGGGTGGTTACCCGTTGGTAATTGACCAGGGTGGTCGATATTCCAAGAGTAATCCTCCTGAAACGGTGGTTCTTCATCGACTTCAAGGTCTTTTGCATTAAAATAAATAAATTTACATGTAGATGGTGATAAGTTTTGGTAATTCACACACTAATGAGCATATGTGATGGTGTTCAGTTTACAGAGGTTTGTAGAATGGGGTTGTATAATTATGTGGGCTGTGTTCCAACTTTATGGGCTACAGTGTGGTGCCTGTATAAAGGAATTCGGTGCATGAATGACAACTTTATATTTTCTTTTACCCTTATCAAATAGTGAAAAGCTTTATTTTCCCACGCAAGCCTTGGGCCAAAATTCGGAAGTATACCAGAATATAAATTTTGTATGTACAGGGGGATTCCCTTCTATTACTAAGGCTAGTGTAATTATACGTTGGAATGCGATGTTGTTTATTCTTCAGTTTGGGTAGGCATTTCAGAGTAAACAATTCAATAATGGAATCAAAGAATGCCTTACTCAAGGGAAATTTGTGTTGGTTGTACTGTACAGTCACGGGTTGATAACAAAGCCAAAGACTAATATGTTTAAATCCGAATTTTTTCTTCACCCGGTCATAACCGGTGATACATTATGCTAATTTCCCAGATATATATATGTATGTTAATTTGGTAGATTGTATGTAATATCAACCATGATTTCTTGTTCAAATCACACTTCATTACACCACGTAACGAATACTCAGTAACTACTCACTTGTCAGGTCCGTAAAATCGTGTCTCCGGCAGTTGTTTATTTCATAACACGGAGGACAAAAAAAAAAATAATACGAGATATGTATGTATGTGGTAAACGTTTATCATGTTACATTGTAATCTCGCTGTAATTATTTACAGATCTAATGATGTCTCGTCTTATGAAATCAAATTCATTTTATTTAAACAAAATGTTTTTGTCAATTTTTATTTCAAAATATATAATCATACATAATTTTATGCATAGCTTGAGTGAAATCAGATATCATTACAATTTAATAATTATAATAATAATAATCATAACAATATGATAATATTATATACTTATATAGCGCACATAATTATCCACCACGCAAGCTGCTCAAGGCGCTCCAATATTACCTCGGCTCTGTTGGGCTACCGTCTACAGTGCACACATCATTCAAGGAATTCCTTCATACCGGTACCCATTTGATACCCGGGTGGACAGTGGCAAATGTAGATTAATGTCTTGCCAAGGGACATTAGCGCCGCAGCGGGACTCGAACAGCGAACCATGTGATCCATAGTCCGACTAGATTGACTAGACCACGACATCTCTAGTTTTAATATTAAATTGATCATTCTTTACCATCCATTGTTGATAAAAGCACGCAGTGGATGATTTAACATATCATACATGGACACCTCTTATATTAGCATTTGATTCGTGCATGGATATTAATGTTTCGATAGATATTTAGTGCGTATATAGGTCTGTACATTTTGTTTTAAAAATGGTTGGATAATTAAACTGAAAAGCTCATGCAAACTTTTCTGTATTTGAAGTGAGTATTTAAGGTCTGGTATGATCGTAATAATACAAGAGCATCAATTTCAGGTTTATTTTAACTTCCATTCCTACATCTGAAAAGGGTTCAAACATAGGTTTAAACCCCACTGATTTCTATAAATCCGCATAAATCGGTAATGAAATCTATGTACATAAAATGTGAAAAGAAATCATGTAATATAATACATAAAATTCGAATGCTAGTTTTGGCGTGTTTGAGTAATATACACAAAAGTGAACATGGTACATGATATAATGTATAATCACATTTTATGGAATAATGCTCAAATTTTCTTCAAAACGCTTAACTGCATCATCTAGCCACGATCCTCCACCGCCAGAGAATTGATATATACATTGTTTTGTCTTTAATAGACTTATGATTAAAATGGATTGATAATATGAAGCTCTATTTTGTTTATTTTTTTCCTCTCGTCTTTACCGTTCTTTCTTATCGTGTCCTTTATGTTGGAAAAAAATTCATTTCAGTATATTGACAACACACATTTGGATACACGCTACATCTCTTGTTTAAAAAAATGAAGATATTTTTATAGATGTTTCTTAACAATTTTATTCACATAGTGATACAGACATTTATTATTATTTATTATTTATTATTTATGTGAGCCGAATTATTAAAAAAAGACCTCGGAAACGTTGGAGATCAATAAGAAATATACACAAACCCACAACATGCTATTGATTTCTGAGTAGAAAGAAATTAGAAAATGCAAAAAGATACAACAAAAGCTATATTACATACTATATACAACATGTCTCAAACGTACCGGTCATGTCGGTATTAAAACTAGTTCATATATTTTGTGTGTTTTGTTATCATATCAATGCTGTTTTCTGTTGACTTATAGATGTATTTAGTATTTTTCTGTATATGTCTGACAGACAATACGTATTCACCAACATGAAACGATAGTCTCAGGTCTACCCAACACAAGCTTCTTGCTTCCCGGAATTCTGCACCTTCTTTCCTCTGTATCATATCATAATTATCAATTAATTATGCCCATATGCTATACGATGCGGGCGGGGGAGGCTACAATCCACCCCTCCGAGAATTATCGAATTAACGTGGTGAAAAAAAAAGAAAATATAGCTACGTGATGTCACTTTTTGATTACGTTGCAATTTGATCCAATAGCCGATTATGGCAAATGGTAAAAGATATATTTTATATGAAAACTGTGTGATTTTTTTTTTATTATCACAAAATCAAAGGTTTCATACATTTCAATCAAGCAGAATATAGTTTCATTTCTTCCAGCCCTCTATACGATATACATCAAAATGTATATACAGTACTATAGATATTTAGGCAAAGTATCCGAACAGGAAAGCGCAAACGCCGGCCAGTACGATACCGTTGACTGCGGCGATGTTTTGCCACTTCGGGTCGTCATCAGCAAAAGCTTTTGTTGGCTCCTCCTCCACCACTTCCAAGTCCTTCTCGTCGATGTCCATCGGCGAGTTACTGATACCGCACAGGATGTTCCAAGCTTTCCATTTGAACCCGGTTCGGCTTTGCGCCTCTGAAATGACAAAGGAGGGAAAAGATCAATTTTTGATGAAAATTAATTGTGTACCGAAATGGGAAACAAATCACACTGAATCTGTAAAGTTAAATGTTTTTAAGGATTATTGTCTTTTTCGTCGCAGCCAGTGAGTGCATTGAGTAAAATTGTACAATTATAATAAAAACATATCTATACATGTTTGAAAATAAATCATTACAATGGTATAACAAGAAAGTTATAAATGAACTTACACATTAATGTAGCGCGTGCATAAATTCATTCAACTAAGTACACACTTAAGAGTTATCCTTCACGAGAAAATTATATCCACATTGAATATGCACTTTAAAAAACGACCGCCTTCGAAAAATCGACTAGAGGCAACTCCCAATAGCCTTGTCTATCCCCTTTAGAAATCCGCAAACATTTCATTTTACGTAATCCGAACAGGATTTCTATAGGATATACAATAGGGTTTTGAAATCGCCTTTGATTTGATTTTTCGAAAGTAGTTGCGATCGTGCCTAAAACGGACAAACACGTAAGGAGGCTACAAGCGGGAACATCCTTGTAGACCGAAAACCCACATATAAAAGAGTAAATAAATGAATCCCCGCTCTTTTGAGGCGATGCCCCTTCTTATCTCTATCTTCATACTATTGTCTTAGTCTAGGAATTAATATCCTTGTTCTATATACCTTCCTATACTGAATAAAACAATAAAAAAGTACCATGGGCTTATCCATCTGTACCATACTTTAAATATATACTTTAGTTAAACTCGTGTCCCCCTCCCTGATTCAAGTTTTAAATAGATACCACCCTCATTAGCTCTTTAAGCCCCCCATCGTCCCCCGCCCGTCAACGAATGTGGACCAGAGCCCTTAAGTATGACTTACTCAGTGTTTGTTCTTTGACCTTTTCTTCCCTCAACAGATCGTTTTTCTTATCTTTCTCCTCCTGATCATCAGACATGACCGTACGGGGCAGCTTGGAATGTCTGGTCCACCACGTCAACCGGATCAACTGGACAGGAACGATATAAGTACAGGAGAAACCAGACACAGGTAGAATATAGTAGAGTAGTTCGTTCATTGTCAGGGGCGTAAATATTTTAGAGTCACATAATGGGAGGGGGAATAATTATGACGGACAAAATTTGCCGACGAGTCGAGAATTTTTCGACAAGCAATGAGAAAGAAGAAGAAGCAGAAGAATAACGAGAAGAAAAAGAAGAAGAAGAAGAAGACGAATGGGAAGATGGAGAAAGAAAATGGGAAAAATAAGAAAAATAAGAAAGAAAAAAAAAGTCATCGACTTTTGTTGGCTGACACAATTCCTTATTTTCTGACAGAGTGACAAGTACCGTCACAGGTGTATGAAAAAATTTGTAACATGGCACTTAAATATTTGCGCATTAAATTATATTACAATACGAAAACGGCCTATTTCATTCGCTAAACCTTTTGTTGCCTTAGGTGATGTGATGGATGTCGTTCCTTTCATCAATTCATTTTTATCTTAGCTAATCATTTGAATGATTTGGCTTATAATCTCTCTGTTTGTACACCATCCAATACATAAGTCCATAACTGGGATTTATGTTTACGTATAGTATTTAAGTACATTGTGTACGTGCGTGTGTGCGTGTGCGTGTGTGTGTATGTGTGTGTTGGGAGGGGTGGGACATAATTTGACGCTTGACTTGTGTAACTTGTGTTTAGCATGTCCCAAAAGTATATTAAGTGTTGCCGTTGCTACCTTATGTGCCGGGATGGCCGGTTTGAAGAGACTGAAGACGCAGATAAGAATGGTGGAGAAGGCGTAGAGAAAAGCCGCGAAATGAAGGTAGTGGAAATTCTTGACGATGTTTGGCCTGCCATCCGATTGACCGCAAGAGGGCACCCCATACACAAAGTCGAGAATGGATCGCGTTAGTCCGACGAGGAAACCAGTTAACATTCCCCAGAAAGCCCCCTGTGTTGAATTCGAAATAATGTAGAATTATATGGGGAAATAAATTCATGTGAGAAGACGAGAGTGGGCATGGACAACATGGAAATATTAATAAACATACTTGTTACATTACATAGTTGGAAATCTTCTTTGAAGCCACAATTTGTCGAATTATGCATTAGTCCGACGAAAAAAAACAGTGAGCCTACCCGTACAGAAAGCACAATGTGTTTGATTATAAACATGGATAAATTTCAAGAATAAATAAGAATATAAGAGTGTGAATAATCCGGGAATATTATTAAAAATATTAATTATATAAGACAGTTAGAAAAATCTTCTTTAAAGGCTTATATACATTTGGTGGATAATACGATAATTTTAACAAGTTAAAACTGCATGGTGAATGATCTTTTGACATCTTTAGAAATTATATTTAGACATATTTCTTCTTTTACAGTAAATATATTTCATTTGTTCATGTTTAATTTATGTTGAGACAAGCCGAACACTTTCCAGAGTGATCTTTAAACATGCCTAATCGAAACTGGGTTTAGCAAATCTGACGCCCTTCCTCACCGTGACTGTTTAAAATACTGTAATATTTAACTTTCAGAGATTGACAAATATAATCATATGAGGATGGTCAAGTCTACAAACTCTACTTAATCCACCCCTCCCCCTTGTTCTGTGCAAATATCTTAAAACGCACCTTTTCTGTTAATTACATAATTGTAAAGCGCATTTGAATATGTATATGGAAAATAATATATAAATACATAATTAATATTATTTTTATTATTATCATTATTGTTATTATTAATAATATTATTGTTATAATTATTATTATCATTATTATTATCATTATTATTATTATCATCATTATCATTTAGAGTATTTGGTTTGAATACAGACAATATTATTTTCATATCCTTATTTTATTCATTAGATTTTTAAAATGTTTTCCAGTTTAAGAATTTGTAACATTCGAAAGAAAAGTAATAAAACAGAAATGAGTCAAATCAAGCCAGTGTACTACTTATTCCAGATAAAATGTGTGAAAACTTACAAATTCATTGACCCTTCCCCAGAAAATGGCGGCTGTGAAGCAAGCCAACACAGATGGCGAGAGGTAGGAGAGGATAGACTGCACATAGACGAAGAGTTCGCCTGAACCATAGGCCTGGATGACGGGGATCCATAGCACCCCTACCACCACCAGTACCAGGGTGCATAATCTGAAGATGAACGATTGATATTACATTACATCCTCTTTTTCATCCATTTCTAGAGTTAAATTCGATGAAGGATGTTTTTTTGTGCTGACATTATATTTATGATGGATTATGTCACGTAACATAACCACTCTAACTAGAAGAGAAAAGGGAGGTATACTCAGGGGTGTCGATTTGTATCCGTGGTTGGGGGATGATAGGTGCCAAAATATTTTCGGCAATGGATCAAAGCAACCAAGAGGTAGAAGCGTGTGGCAGGTTGCACCCCTCCCTTCCAAGTTATTAACTTTTTCAAGTCACCCTCAATAAAGATAACATTTCAGAGAATATAAGAGTGGTAATAAAATTAATAACATGCTAAATGTTAGTCCTGACTCTTGCCTGCAGTGTAGGCCTACCAGACTGATATCATCTATTTTTAAACGAAATTTAGACATTACCAACAAAAAAATCCAATGGTGAGGGATATCAACTTGTGAAAGTATTATGTTACCAGTGGGCAAATGCATTAATAAGCAACCAGGAAAGGTTCATGTAGACAGAAAATTCTTTATTTCCTGGTGATAGAAACATACATTTTATGAATATTGATGTCTCCAAACAACATTCATCGTGAAAAACCCATTCCAATATTCTGTGTAAGGAGATCTAAAAAAACATAGTTCTCATTAGTAAATGAAAAACATATTGCTTTTGGTTCTTCATTTGACTCTCTTCCTTCTTTAATTAAACCAACTGAATCCTCTCTGCGGGAAACTCAATTCAATGAAACAGAATATCACTGATGCAAAATTTGGTTCTCAAAATGACAGAAAATTTCCACTCCTGATCTCATACAAACTGTCTGTTTCTTAAAAACACAATATAAAACTTACGTTCCAACTACCAACAAACTTCCATTATCTCCTTCTTCACCCAGATATACCAGATATACCAGATACGCTCTAAAATATAAGCATAATATTCCCCTAAGGCACTATTTTTTTAAAAATTTATAACCAGTCTTAGAAGTGTGCATTATTATTGGAAGGGTGTTATAAACAAAAAGTCCCAAATTTCATTCAATCCTTTTTGTTTCTTGTTTTTCTTTTCACTTTCCTTTTAAGCCCTGTCAATAATGTGGCATTGATTATTTACTCGTTTTTAATTAGTTTTTGAAGAACTCCTAGGTGAAAGAAATCATAACAGACTATTCTTAAATATACTTGTTTTAGAACATGTTGGGCCTGTCTCACATTGCCTTCCATCATTCCATGGCAATTTTCCATGTTTCTTTCAGCTTATTTCTCACTTCTTTTCCATCCACTCAACTAATTCCTGATCATGCATTAACCTCATACCTACCATCACCCATGCCTAAGCTTTTAGGGAGGGGATCCCGTAAAGTAATTTTGACATTGTAAGAAATAAACATGAGCAATATTTCATTGTAGGTTACTTTAAAGTCAACCTCTTTTTCATCGCCCATTCACATCAGTTCCCTGAAGGAAATGCTGGAATGTCCCTCTTTCTCTTGTCTTTCTTCCTTCTCTCTTCCCCTTCCTTTTTCTTCTGCCCGTTTCTTCCCCTTTTCCCTTTTCCCCAGGTAGCAAGCCCATATGGGGCCCATATGGGGATGATCTGGGTCACTTGTGCCATCTGGGCTATTAAATGGAACCCATATAATGTATCCCATATGGGGCCAATATTTAGTAACCCATATGGGATCTATCTGGGCCAGCCCTTATGGGTTCCAGATGGGAATGAGCTGGGCGTACACATATGGGTAGAATATGAATATGCCCATATGGGTAACACATGGGGAAAATCTGGGTTAACCCACATGGGATATATCTGGGTTAACCAATATGGGTACCAGATGGGATTAAGCTGGGCATACCCATTTGGGCCCAGTTTGGTATGGGTCCCATCTGGGTCCCATCTGTCTTATATGGGTTTACCCATATGGGTCCCATATGCTTCTTGGGTGCAGATGCCTTAGGGCCCCAGATGGTTTTCCATATGGGGCCCATGTTTCAAAGAATATGGGATCCATGTGGGTCCCACATGGGCTTGCTACCTGGGTTATTATCCTCTCTGTCTCTCATTATCTCTCTCTCCCACTCTCTACTTCTTTTTTGCACTTTTGCGCTTCACGCTTAACATTTAGCTCGTTGCTTTTTAACGCTGCGGCTTTGCATTTGGCGCACTGCATTTCTATGATGCTGTTGATTGAATAAATTGAATAAATTCATCAATTCCTGATGAAGCCGTATGAGCGAGAATTCAATTTATTCTTGTCTCATATACGGTTGTCTCATTTACTTCGTTTTCTATTTATATATGTATGTATTATGAAAATGAGATAGCAAAATGTGTATATTGATGGTCATCTTGCGAGTAATAACCATTAACTACTCTCATCGGGCTCTCATCATTAATTTTCTCTTCATTTTTTTGTTTTTGATGGTGAATTATTGGGGGATGATTGTACAGGCCACCCCACCTGAAATATTGGGGGATATATCCCCGTGATCGACACCCATGGGTATAATATAAAGTATAAGATAGACTGTAGACGAAGAGTTTCTGAACCACAGGCCTCGATGGTGGGGATCTATAACTCCCCTACCACCATCAGTACCAGGATGCATAGTCGGAAGAGGAGAGGTAGACACAGGTGGATCCATTAAAGGGGACCTATTTTATTTCATTTAACGTTATTATGTACTTGTACATTTACATGATTTAATAAACGTGAGAGAGAGAGAGAGAAAAGAAAAATATACCGTGACAGGATAACACTTCTAAGCTGATAATTAGAGCTTATTTAATTACCATGCATTTTTTTAAAGCAATCGCATTGTCATTAATTAACGATACCCCATTTGTTTTCTATGTAGTGTATGCAAATGATAGACATCGTTATAATCTAGGTCAGGGGTCAACTTCCACCACTTGTGCACAACCCGCACGAGAGCAAGACAGACAGTAAGATTATGATCCGTATTTCTTTGGTGTGGACCGAGCGTGTTTGTCGGTTGTACGAATTAGTAATAAGACATTACATTCTACTTCGCGCTCTAAATCGGTAAATTAATTTAATATCAGTTAATGCTTAACAAGTCAGTGTATAAAATAATATAAGATATGAACTTTAAAAAAAAATGTATTCGTGCACCTTGCTGCCCGAATACGACAATATTCTGGCACCTCACTGTCGAATGAAAGAATATTCGGGTACATCCAAATATGAAGGTATTCAGGCATTTTGCTGCCTGAAATCATCCTATTTCTAAATTTTAAAAGCGACCGAAGCGAGCGAAAAAGAAAGAAACTTTACTATCTAAAAAAAGAGAAAAAAATACATAACGGTTTCTAGTATTTAGTTTTTTTAACGAAATTGTCGTTATCTTACAATAAATTGTTTATATATAACTAAATTTCTCTCGCGGCACCTGCTTGACAAACGCTGCCCTATGGTTAGTCCAGAATCTGGCCTATTTAATTTGATCTCCACCACACAAACGCAATATGCGACCTCCCCCTACTTACTTGCTGCCAGCCGAAGATGACAGCAAAGATGATCATTAAATTAGGCTGGGCTGGTGAGCGGAAAGGGACACCAATATGAGCTCGTTGATAACGCCATCTTCGGCGACTTGAATCAATTGTAGGGAATATAATATGAAGAACCGGCCAGATTTTGGACTACCCTATGTATGTCCCATAAAAATCATGTTCGGAATACGTCAAACGTCATTCTCATGTTCGCACATTTCAATACGCACAAGGCTATTGAAAATTGGCGTAAGTTGATTTTCCAAGGTAGTTCCGATCGTGTTCTATTATTATATTGTAATTTGTGATCCATCTCCGTGTTTCAACTTACTTTCCTACGATGACGAGCTCGAGTTCGGTCGATGTCGGCCTGATCTTGTACCAGATGTCGAGGACGAACATCGAGCTGGAGGCGTTGAAAATGGACGTCAACGAACTTATCATGGCAGCTAACATGGCCGCCAGCATCAAACCTTTCAAGCCTATGAAAAATGACATGTATTATCAATGCTGTTGTTGGTGGTGGTGGTGAGGGGGGACCCTGCCAATTTAATTTCATTCATTTATTAACATGAATATATTTTTCTATTTTATCTATCTATTCAGAGAAAAAACAATCTTCTGAATATGTTTTAGCCCCCCCTTTTGTTTCCGCTTGTCAATATATTTGAGACAAATAGCTATTCTCAAATATGAAAGTGTTTTTCATTTATCTCATATTTGATTTGTTATGTTTTGTTTTATTTTCTGTTTGTATGTTTTGCTTCTCTTTTTTTTCCTCGTTTTTTGTTGTTGTTCAAGAGACGCCTGTATCTGCAACTGATATCACCTACCTGTTGGCATTAGTTCCACGACCAGTTTCGGGTAGGCGATATCTGAGCACCCGGCTGCGTTATCACAAACTCTCTCACAGATTTCAGGATCCACACAGGCAACTTCATCTGAAAAACAAAATTGAATGTTGACATTTCTTTTTTCCGTTCTTTCCCTTCGGTTGAAAAACACACAGAGGGCACTGATGCTGAAACACAAGTAGCGCCATCTGCGTCATATGGATAATATCTCGTTGCAGAAAAGGAGGTAAATTATTTGTTTCGTCTTTATCGTCATGGATAACAAGATTTTAGTGAAAGTTTGAAAGAGATACTCGTTTTTTATATGGAGAAGACAATAAACAAAACCTTTTAAAAAATATATTTATAGAAAATTACTTTTTTATTCTCCATGCGATACGTATATTTTGTATCGCATAATTCACCAAAATTGTGTACTCATATTTTTTATATTTTGATTTATTGTTGGTACGATTAAAGATTCTCATTAGGAATTACCCTTTTATTACTAGGTTTTCATCTTCAACTTGATTTGATTTGATATGACTAATTTGCATTGATGCTATTTTATTATTTTGCTTTGATTTGATTACTTTGCTTTGATTTGATTTGATTCGATGTGGTGTTATGTGATGTGATGTAATGTGATGTGATGTAATGTGATGTGATGTAATGTAATGTGATGTGATGTGATGTAATGTAATGTGATGTAATGTGATGTGATGTGATGTGATGTGATGTGATGTGATGTGATGTGATGTGATGTGATGTGATGTGATGTAATGTGATGTGATGTGATGTGGTGTGATGTGATGTGATGTAATGTGATGTGATGTGAGGTGAGGTGATGTGATGTGATGTGATGTGACATGACGTGACGTGACGTGACGTGACGTGATGTGATGTAATGTGATTTTAATTGATTTAATTCGATGTGATTTAATTTCTCTTTTACCTGCAAACAAGGTCCTGCTAATCATACCAGGCCAGATCATCAAAAACATGGGAAGAATCTTTAAATAGCCCGTCATGACACAGGCTCCTTTGCTGTGATTAACACTCTTGGCTGCGAGGGTACGCTGAACAATCACCTGTATTCATATAAACATATATATAATAATTACAATAATGATAATGATGCTAAAAACATAAAGATTTTATCATTTTATAACCGCCGACCTTAACGGATGGACAGTAACGGAGAAAGCGGGAAAATGGGAGTCCTTTAATACAAACTGCAAAGTAATTGGACTAACCCCTGGGAGTCTATTAATTGTGCATAATAATGATACTCTCTGTCCCTCCTCCTCCTCCCCCTCTCTCTCTCTCTCTCTCTTTCTCCCTTTCTCTCTCTCTCTCTCTCTCTCACACACTTTCTCTCTCTCTCTTTCTCTCACTTTCTCTCTCTCTCTCTCTCTCTCTCACTTTCTCTCTCTCTCTCTCTCTACACACAGTCATGCTCTAGGACGCTAATGTTCCCGCTCGTCATCTACACCCCAACATCAGGTCCATGACCTGGATCAGGAACAGATTCAGATACAGACCTGGTTTGTACACCAGAAGTAAACACCCAGGATGAACACCCCAAAGACCACACCCGGCCAGGGTAGGTCTGCCGTCTTGGCGTCACGGAAGATGTGCCAGGTCTCTTCAGTAGGTATACCGCATGTGGTGTTGGCGTAGATCTGTGTTGTGTTGGGGATGGCCGTCATGTACAGGAGACGCAGGTTCCCGATTCCGCCGATCTCGGCGATGGCTGCAGTAAGAATGAATATTTATTAGAAATGTTCAAAATGAAAATTATTTTAACTCAAAGTCTGTACGCTTTAAAGGTTGTATATAACTGTCTTACAGGTACTTTTTTTAATTTTTTGTAAATATGTGATTTCAGGTAAATATTATTGCGTAAAAGAGTAATAACTTGATGCACAGAAGGCACTTTCGAGGACCTGAATAAAGGGTTCTTGTTATACAAATGTATGAAAGATTATGTTCTCAATATGTTTAAGGTTCAGGATGTAAAAACCCAATCGTGCATGAGCATCCCCGGCCCCCTGATTGTATTTTAGTGCCCTTTTCAAATTTTGGGCACAATAGGCAATTTAAAAAAAAACCTTTGCTTGTCAGATATGTTTTTTTTTTACAACTGACCCCAGCTTTTCACAAAATCCTAGATACATCCAGGGCATGTACGACGGTTTTGGTATAATTCATTGTACATCTTTGACAATGAATTTCTTCAGTTCTCCGACTCCTACCTAGACCCATAAGGATGAAAGCGCCGATGAGCACGACAACGGCCTGGAGAGCGTCGGTAAAGATGACGGCCTTGAGCCCACCTGCCACGGTGTAGATGGCGGTGAGGACGAGGAGACAGATCACCGAGGTATAGATGTTCCAGCCCAAGGCCTGCTGGATGACGATTGAGCCAGCGTACATCTCTCCCTGTAAGGGATTCAAGACAGATACAGGATGGATGATGGAGCTTCGTAAAATGCTGAGTGGTCTACATACTTTTAGAGTGTTTTACAAGATATGTGCAGATGATTTTAAAGGTTGTGACATATCGAATTTTGCGCTGCATGAAAATAGTACCTCGCTCTCTTTCTTCTTAGAAATAGAAAGCGAGAGGGGGGCAAGTACACATTCTAAAAAATTATTGCGTTTTGAGAATGAAAATCTTTTCTTGATTAAGGATGAACATTCCCTGCATGACAAATTAAGAATGTATAGCATTCACATGCTTAAGTAATACACTGGCGTATCGAAAAATAAATAAACAGGTTGCAGGTGCCCCACCCTCTGTGCAGTATCAAGAATGTCGTCATCCTTAAATATAATATCGACTTACGGAAAGCAGGATGATGATGGCTACGAGAAGGTTAACGACGGAGATGAACGTCTGAAGACGATACCCTCCGAAGCGTAAATGAAGGTACTCGGGCACCGTCGAAATCTAGAGAGAGCGAAACAAAAATGGAAGTGTAATTCATAACATGAAAAACATAGAGTACATTTATTAACAAATAATCTTAGCGCAAACATGAATCTGAAGAAATATTTTACTGTTCTCTGAGGAAGCCTGATGGCTCTGTGATCTTTAAATTGATTCGTTAGTGCCTTTTAAAATGCGTCGATCTTTCACTACCAAGTCCCTGGTGTATGACTTAAAATCACAGATCCCATGGTTGTTTATCTCCAAGCATGTTCTTGCTTTCTGATTATCACTCATTTTGGAAATACGGTTGTAACAATTTTTTTCAAGCGAGAGAAACATGCTACTTGAGACACCGAAAGTAACATGATCCTAGTATTCCATCGAGTATTATACAAAGGTATAGTTATTTAGAAATCGTTTTACAGTTCATATTGTTCAATTTTTATTTTTCACTGACTTCGAAAAGATGAATACAGGTTACTCACATTAGCTGCGAAATAGACAGGTGTGAATATGAACCCAAGGAGTAACAGTGCCATGAGAGCCTGTAAGACAATAATACAAATAGAAACATACTATGAAGATCAAGACCAAGAATAAAATGACATTTGTGATAAAGATCAGTACTTGCTGGAAACGCCTCTCTTCTTTGATGTACTGAAATCAAACTTTTACGAAGGATATGCAGCCTGCTTATACACAACAGATACTTCTAGAAGCCTTGCATCACGGACAAGGCATTACATTAATATGACCAGACTCTCACTTATCCCATCAGCGTACCGCGTCTGTGGCGCAAGGCGTTCGCACCAAGTCTGGTCAATCCTTAGTACCCATTTCAAACGAGGCTTCATTTCAGTTGCGTTATTACTTACGCTAATCAAGCGCTTGAAGGCCTTTGACGCATGTGCCAGTACTTCAACAATGTCTGTACTGTTAATTGTGATTTCACTCTTTTTACAATAACTCTTTCAAATGGTGCGCCAGAGACTGCGCCAATCGTTGACGCAGTTCTATGTCAGCAAGTGACGCAGTGTGTGCAACGGGCATTAGGCCACCTTCTCAAAGGGAGACATACTTACGTAGTATTCATAGGATATGACGGCATAACCTGACACGGATGCAGTTCCCGCTACGCCGATAAAGGTCGAACTGCCGATGTTGGTGACGTAAAGTGAAAGTCCCACCTAGATTAGGATCATAAATTCATTTTTTTCTAAACAAAAGATGGTAACGTCACCTTATATACAAAATGTTCTCAAGCACACCTAATAGCAACATTACTTATAATCCGAATTAACCCAAGTTTTCTTGTCTTTTAAAGGGATCCGAAAGACATGAAAGTACAAAGAAAATTACAATATATAATCGTAAGAATGAGATACCAAAGTTGTGGAATTACAAACAAATGTGTGAAATGAAACAAAAACAAAACATAATATAAAGAAGGGGACTTGCTCAATTCAACTGGAGCCTTTTTCACTCAATGTAAAATATATATGAAACTTTGTTATTATGTTTTCAGAAAGTTAAACATGCCAACTTATTTTCTACCAAACTTTTAAAAATTGCTATGCCAATTTTTAGAAATATGAAATAAATTATGACGAAATCAATCTATAACTACCATAAATTTTATTTGTTACTTACAAGCCACCATGACATCTGTCTACCAGCAAGAAAGTACCCAGTCGTTGACTCTTTGCCGCCACCCCATGCCGCCTGAAAAGGGATTTAAATCGAAAACTGAAAGTTGAGTAAAAAGCAGCCAAAGAAGGAAAACTGATGGAATATGTCATTGCATGACAAATACTGTTGAATAATGACAATAATAATAGTAATTGGAAGAACAAAATCACATCCTTTAATAAAGATTATATCGTTTCAAGACCGAAAGGCCTCAAGGCCTCCGAGACAGAAGGTAAGCTAGACCTTTCATTTCAATCTCCTTAACTTTGGGTCTAGTCCACTCTCGGTCTCATGAAATTCAGGTAGGTGTCAGAGACAGCGCGAGACCGAGAGCCTTAAGTACTGTGGGCCTCGAGACCGAACTTGCGGTCTTGTGGACATTCGTTCTTTAATATGGGCCTTTGATCTTCAATGATCTTGTGAAACTTCGGTCTTCTGAACTTTCGGTCTAATGGGAGACATCTTATAAATATCTGTTCATATGTGGGCCACTGTCAGATACCAATATATGTGTACACTTTGGTTTATCAAGATCTTGAAATGTGTGACTCTGTTAGAAATCGGGTGTTATGTGATATTATGTTCAAAGTACATGCCATGACAGATTATTGTTGTCTTTGTAACTTTTGTAGAATTATTACTTGTATCATAACAACAGTCCTGATTCTTTTGACTTTGGCTTATACTATGTAGGCGCACATGAAATGTGAACGTGGTCTTATGTTTGCGTGCTAAGTGACGGGACATGTGATTGAAATTCGGTTAGGGACTATTGCATTTTCTTATGATATCGGCTCTCAGAGTACAAACGGACCGGCCTTCAAGCCAATATATTGAGCGGCCCATGGGGAAATCCCCCCTTTCCAGTCCGCCCCTGTATATAACTTTTGTTTCGAATGTGATGTCCAATAATTACTTGCCACATCATTTCAAAAGGGTCTGAATCAAGTAATAAATATTAGTTATGAATTATTTTCAGTTAATTATAGTTGGTTTCAACCCCTTTTAGAATTGAAAAGAAGAAAAATCTCAGATAAAAGGTTCATTTTTCATTCTGTATAAAGGGGGATTTTTTTGTGCATCACAATTACATTCAACACTTTAAGTGATGTGGTAGTAACAGTTTTCGGATTATGAATCTTTAGTTTGTGAACCATTAGAATAACAGTCAACAACCCTGAGAGTTTTTTCGGTGAAGTTGTCTTGGGTCGGGGGATAAGTTGTCTATTGTGGGGGAATTGTTGCATTCATCCAGAGATGTCCGTGTGATGGTTGCCTAATGCGGCTTTATATTTCTATCGTATGCCCACATGCACGCCCGCAATTTGTGATTTTATGATAGAATATAGGTCTCTGGCGCTGGATATTTCTGAATAATGCAGGGAATTATTAACTGATTTACTTATACTTTAAAAAAAAAAATCATTTCTTTTTGAAGTAGTGTATGAAGCTAGAAAATGACTCGTAACCTGAAATATATGTTAAGTATACAATATCATTTCAATCTAAAATGATACATATCCTCTCATGCTACATGCACGACACGGGGAGCATTGTTTGGTCTTAGTCGAAAAACTGAGCTGTTTCCGTCTGTTCAAATGACTATAGTTCATCAGTAAATACTAAACATTGGACTCGCTTTGAAAAAAGGAACCTTTGCATCGTCCTTGCCCAGGATTTGCCCCCTTGATGATATGGGACAATAAATGTCATTCATTGTGTCCATATTCTCATCTTGAAAGGGAAAAGGGAGTTAGCAAACAATATTGGAATGATTCTAGATTTGCAGAGCAAAGGTCTGCACGTAAATGATGTGATAACAATGAGTTCAGCTCGTGTTAAAAGGTCGTGAATCAATTTTAACAGGAGTATACAATATTTTTATCTGATGATATAATATCCATATTAGTAGTAATGTGAGTTGTTATTACTATAGTTAATGACTTAATAGATGTAATAACTGATTATCAATATCTGAGTCTGTAAAATGGGCATTTTGTTAACCCTTTACCTAGAAGCAGAGAGATAGCTAGAGAGAGGGAGAGAGAGAGAGAGAGAGAGAGAGGGGAGAGAGAGAGAGAGAGAGGGGGAAGAGAGAGAGGGAGAGAGAGAGAGGGAGAGAGGGAGAGAGGGAGAGAGAGAGAGAGAGAGAGAGAGAGAGAGAGAGAGAGAGAGAGAGAGAGAGAGAGAGAGATGGGGAGAGGGGGTGAGGAGAGAGAGAGAAAAAGATTATTCACTTTTGTCGGTTCAATATTAATGATGAATTATTTTTTAGGGTCCCGAGGCAGATCCAGGTTTTAACATTAACTTAAATGTTATGACTAACAACAAATACCATGGATAATCCATTATCTCATGGGTGGAGTGGACCATTGGGTGGAATGTTTGTAGACGCCATTGATTAGGGGCGTGGCTAGAGAGGGGTAATAGGCCGGGTATGACACACCCCAAGTAAACAATTTCTGTCAACATATTTCAAAAAAATTCTGACAAATCGCAAATATTGACGACCTCTTTCCTTTAATTTTTGTTGTTGCTGCTGCTGCCGTTGCTGCCCCCTCTCTCTTTCTCTCTTTCTCTCTCTCTCTCTCATGTTGTTATGAATTCTTGATGTTGGGAAATCTATACATAGATACGTCAATGTATTTTGATCTGTCCACCTTTTTTACGATCTTTGTCCACTCTCTCTATAATATATCGTTAATCAACAAGTCATTGTGGACTTTATGCTTCTTGCTGACGTCATTTAGGCTACTTCACTCCCCCAACGTCTTGGGATTAGTTGCAATTTTGTGTTTAATTTCACTAATGTAGGTTTAAAACGAGCTACTTTCGATGCTATAACAACCGAATAATGTTGTCAGGTCGTGGGTAATGCGCTGCTGATGGTACATGGTTGTCTCTCAATATTACTAATGGCATGTCTTCGAATGCAAAACCAATGTTTACTACTTGAACACTTTTGTTGTTGTTTTGTTATGAAATGATAAGAAATGCATAGATAGGAAGAACATTATGTTACACTATTCTGTCACTCGTGATACATATTAAAAGATCACCGTCATGTAAACTTTTATAGCCATCATATAGCAAACACTATTACTTTCGAACGACCCTGTCTTGTAGATTTATATGCCAGTGAACATGCCTAACAAGATTTAGAGTAATGTTTGGAAAATGACACTGCACTTATACATGTACATGTAACAATTTCAAGTTGTTCGTGCTCTTGCAATAATTTTGTGAATACAAAGTGGCGAATCCGACATGGAATGTTTGCCATCATCTTGATACCTTCACAGATCAAATAAAGAAAATATCATGTTTCTATTCTGTCTGATGTCCCCTGCCTTCCCCATGATTCAATCAAAACTTTATGTAGGTTAAATTGTTGATTTTCGAAGAAAATGAAGATTAAGTTATGATGTCAAATATGCGGTGAATAATCTTGACAACGGACCGCTGGGACTGACTTCCCTTTTAATATGCTTGTATTTTTATTGGATATCTTTTTAATGTTAAGAAACTTTTTGAAGAATAATGATGTAAATGAAAATGTAAGAATTCTCTTCTTGTTTGAGTTTGGTCCGTGGTAAAAAACTTTTTGACCGAAGTGTAAACAACATACATACAAAATGTAATGTCCGTGATAATGGCATCATTTCTAAATTCAGGAACTACGTGACAGTTTCTTTTTAATTAAAAAGCTAGGAAATTTTAGCTAAACAATACTCACTAAATCGTAATGCAAAGAAATCGATAAATTGTCGAGAAATGTATAGTAATTTGTATGAATAATTATTATAAAAATATTTTGTTTCATTAGGTAATTTAATGCATGCGCCCGGTATTATGTTAAGAAATTATGGAACGCTGTGCAATAAGTCTTTTATTTATTCATTTATTTTTAAATGGTAAAAGAATTTATCAAATAACTGAAAAAGGATTTATCTAGCACCTATTCATAATTGAAAAAATGTAGCAAACTTGTTTTATTAACAAATAACAAACGACAACAATTTACGTAATAATAATAATAATTAAAACAATAATTATAATAACAATAATAATAATAATGATAATAATGATAATGATGATAATAATGATAATACTAATGATAATAAGGTTACTAAGAGGCCTACTTCTACTAATAGTAATAATGATAATGAATAATAATATAATAATGATGATAATAATACAATAATTAAGATATGCGAAAAGAATAATACATCTACATTCATTATATTATTATTTTCATTTATTAGCAGCAGCATCGTCATCATTATAACAGTTCGCACGCACGCAAGAAGGTTCGCACGCACACAATGCCAATGGAGAAGGCAAGGTGGTCTAATGTGCGAGTAGGCTAATTTTCATTTTTTCCGGATCCCACTACTTTGAGATTGCTACATTACCAGTATTATTATTAACAAAGGGAATGAAACTGCCAGAACAGAAAGGAGGCCGTATTTGTTGAGAAACAGGAAAAATAACGACCAAACTACTTTTGACACCTCACAAGTGGATACTACAATACCTACTCTACAGGCCTCCACTGGCGCCACGTCGGGCAATCAAACGGGAGAGGCGACTTCCACAATAGACCAACTTCTCAGTACGCCCGGGTGCACAACACATTCCACACATTGCTCGTTTACTTCAGAGAAGGACAAGATGGCGCCCCCCGTCTCGACTAGGGATCTGGTAAGCCATTCTGATTTCGTTAAACATACTGAGAAAAAAAAAATCTTCGAAAAAATGGATAAACTGAATGCTAATGTGAAAGCAATCCGTAGTGAAGTCTCTGAAATGCGAGCAAATATGGCTGATTTACAAGCCGCAGTCGTGGATTCCAGCGAAAGGCTTACTGTGATTGAAAGTGATGTTTTGTCTAAGATGCAAAAAAAGAATGAAAACCTCGAAAACGAATTGAAGCAAATTAGCCTTAAGGGCTTGGTGATAATGACATTCTAATACATTTTTTGATATGATATTTCAATACAATTTTTGATATTAATATAAAAAAATGTATTAAAATGTCATTATCACCAAGCCCTTAAGGCTAGAAGCAAATTATAATGACATTGGAATTACACGATCGAAAAATGAATCTTTTGATCGATGGAGTAGAGAAAAAGAAAGATGAAAGAGTTGTAGAAGTTGTGAGAAGCATAATTCAAAAGCTGGGTTTCTCGAGGGAGGAGGCGCCGAGTATGTTCATAGCGAACGCACATCGGCTTCCAAGACGTGTCACACCCGGAAATGACAAGAGTAGGCGTTGTCATGATCCCATCATTGTACGGTTAGGCGCCATGTTGGATAGGGATGCCGTCTTAAATGCATACCAACGAGCGCAAGTACGTCCGATGACCTCGGAAGGTCAAGCTGCTGTCCGTCACGCTTTCCGCACTTGTGAGTTTGTGACCGACTTACCTGAAAATCTTATCATATTTTGAATGGCCAAGAATATCATTTTAAAATTCTGCATATATATCTCTCTTCTTGTATACATATGTGAACGATACTATTTAATAGAGGAACCCTGTGGAAAGGGGGGGGGGGGGGTAAAGAAGAAAACAAAATATATACATTATTTTGAACAAATTATAACAGTACTAGTAGTCGTATATAGTAGTAGTAACAATCAAAGTAATATAGTAGTATAAAGCACGTTTGCTATTTGTTTAAAATACAGTGATAGATAGTACACTCTTTACACTATAGATATCAATTAACCTTTAATTCAATGTGTACCTTGAACTAAACCATTCTTTATCGTCTCAATAATGAATATTATCTGTCAATTATCTCGAGTTAATGGTTTTCGTATCAGACGGAATATTTTATCCTATTTCTGCTCCTTGTTCTCCACTGTTTACATAATTATACAATATTTTGATAATTCAGTAATTGTCTGCATAATATATTCTGTGTTACAAACTATGATGGGACTAATACAGGACGTGCTGGACCAGTTAAATAGTGCACGCACTATATTCATGTTAAAAAACGTGACACTACCGAAAAGTACTGTGATTTGAGCAAGATTTGTTTATTTAATCATTAATTCTTTTAATAACTGAAAATCTGAACATGTTTATCTAAGGGATGAAATGAATAGTTTCCATCGAGACCGCAGTGACATACCAAGGTTGAAGTGTGGGTCAGTGTGAACTTTTTGGTGTTTTTCTTTATTCTTTTTAGAAGGATGCTTGGGTGGTGTAAGGGTGTGTCTCGTTGGGATGATGGACCCCACCCCCACTCAGTGTTATTTAGGGTACGCGTATGCGTGTTTCCTCCCTTTGAAAGCACCCCCTATCTCCGGTGTTAAAGTCAGTACGGGCTGGACTTATGTCGTGCGAAAAAGTACCCCTTTACCGGAGATTTTGGGAGCGCGCATGCGGTCCCTCCGACCCCGGAGTGGAGGGGGAAGTGGTGGGTGAGTATGAGATTGTTTTAAGCAGAAGGAGGCTTGAGTGTGAGGGCGTGTTTAGATGGAAGGATGTATGCATGGAAGGCTGAGTGTGTTACACTCTTCTCTTATTGTATATTCGGAAATTATCGGTTGATTTTCATATCAATAGAAAGTTGTTTCGGACAAATTGTCGTGAATCTACCTCTCTGCTTTCTTTACAATGGGAGCAATATAGGAGCAATAACATCACAGGAAAACAACAATCTACCAATGAGTATTTATGGAGTCATTTTGATTTTGATTTGGTAATATCTCCTCCTCATCATCTTTCTTAATCAGCGTCATTTTTTTACATCGTCATCCTTGCCATCAGTGTAATTTTCATCGTTCTAGCTTTCATTGTCTGCATTTTCTTTTCTTTTTTAATATCCGTTTGTGTTTTGCATTTTCTGCTTTTCGTTTATCGGTCTCCTTTTCTCCTGATTCCTCTTTACGTTCAATTTTTAGTTCTCCATCTCTTTTCCTACTTCCATCTTTTTTCATCACATTTCAATCTACAACCCGATTCCACTTATTCGCTTCTCCTCTATAGCCCTCTTCTTACTTTATCTCCCCCCTCTCTCTCTCTCTCTGCCTTTGCTTGTTTGATTCCCTTTCACTGTCACTCTATCTCCCCCCTCTCTCTCTCCCCCTCTGTGTCTGTCAAATATTAAATAATTACAATAATTACTTGGGAACTTACATTAGCTGCAATTAGGTCACTTTTAATTAACTAGATTTACCGCAAACTAATTTACAAAATTGGTTTGCGTATTAACCACCTAAGTATGGTGTTCATTTCATTTATGTATATATATATATATATATGTAATTGCATATGATGTATAATTTAATCTCACAATCCAAACAATAAATTGATCAATGATTAAATGTGAATAGGATGTGAATACGGAGAATGTGATTACAGACGAATGAAATAGATTCTTTTAAAATTTATATTTATTCATTTATCTAAATATTTATACATTTATTGTTTTATCTACCTCTCTGTTTTGAAAATTACTTTGTGCCTGGCTTATCTACAACCTGAACCAGTCAACAAAGTAGAGCGTGTGATACATACTCTCAAAATATTTAGAAATTAGAAAAATGCGCGTTTTCCTCAAAATGTATCATCAACAAAATATATTCAGGAGCATATGTATGGCTTTGAACTTCAATACCATTCCCCCCAACTAAATAACTGAACTAATGAACAAATACTGAGACAAGTTACGATAGAATATAATCATTAAAAAAATCGAGTATTTGCGAGAGTGTCAAGGACTGGATGTCCATAATGACAAAAATTGATTTACTTCAAATCGAATTCTACTCGAAAATTAAAAGTAACTGAGGGTTGAAGGCAAATTCCAAAATCTGAAATGACATTTTACATTTTTACGTGTTTTTCCACTTGAAAAGAATAGAAAGAACAACTAGAAATTGTAACTGTTTTCCTATTTATTAAACAAATTTCCAAAAAAGTGATAATCAGTTTTTAGTAGAGCTAGAGCTAACAACATTTATGCAAGGAAATTAGGAATAATATCAATAGTTATGATTCAGAGTTAAGATTAATTCATTTGAGCTTACCCATATTCCTAAAGAGAAGACGAGGACGAAATGGATGACGATGACGGCGATATCCCATCCTTCAAGATTACCGTTCGACGTCGAGTTACCCATTCTTCGTACCCGATCAAGAGTTCGAGGTACAAAAACAAAGAAAGAGCGTTAATTGTCTGCAAGAAAGTTGATAAAAAGATCCCTTTTAAAATATTTTAGTTGCTGTAGAAGATGATAAAGAGATGAAACTTAGTCAAAATTTTATGAAGAATTGTAAGTCCAAGCTTATGACGAGAAAATGCAGTATGTCTCGCCCATGTTCGTGATGTTGTGTTGATTGATAATGACCGTGTCGCGGTATGGGTAAGATTTGGGTATGCTTTGGGTGTGTTGCTCCAAGTTCCAAATCAAGCAATCAAAGATAATTGTAATAAAGATAAACGAAATAGTAATTATCAATTGTCAACAAACTACATTGTCTCAGCGGGTCGTAAAAAGGAGACGATGTTCAAAATCCAAAGGTTTTGTTTAAAGACCACAAGGGCGTCGACTTATCATCTCACCTCATTTGCTTTGATATGATTTGTTGCGGATGAGTCTTGAGATTGTCGGGTTTTGAAGATGCCCCACCCCCTCGTCATGCTTGTTCGTTCTCGAAGGAAATGCCCCCTTTCCATGTTTACCATGGAAACGTGTGCATTTGTCACCTTTAGAGGGATTGTGTTGACTAATGGTGCCCTACTTCTGCATGCTGGTTGGTGGGAGATAGAAGCATGTGCCTTGGTTAATGAGTTGTTTGAAAACGTTTGTGTTTATTTTCCTATCTTACAAAGAGGAAGAGAGGGAGAGGGGAAATCTGTTTTCCTTCCCTTTCCTTCCACTTTTGCTCTATGTATCGCCATCTCTTTCTTTATCCTTTTTTTCCTTTCACTCTCTCTCTCTCTCTCCCTCTCTCTGCTTGTTCTCCCCTCTCTCTCTCTCTCTCTCTCTCACTCTCTCTCCCTCCCTCCCACCCTCTCTCTCTCCGTCCACTCACCCCTTCCCTCTCTTTCTCCACCTAGCGTCTCTCGATCTGCCTGAGCTCTCACTATCTCATGAACTGCTCCGGTTCACCCTTCTCTCACACACTAACTAGACATTTAATGTCGGCTCCACTATTTTTCTTTTGCGCATTTATTCAATTTCCTTAATTTCTCTTTTTTTATGGATGAGAAATATATTTAATACCTTTTTATTCAGCCTTACATTTTGTATGCCTCCGCCCACAGAAGGTGGTGCCGGAGGCATTATGTTTTCGGGTTGTCCGTCCATCCCATAGGTCCATCCGTCCGTCTGTCCGTCCCGCTTTCTCGTTATCGCGATATCTTAAGAACCACTTAAGATATGAGCTTCAAATTTGAGTATAGTATGTATCACTATAGGAAGAAGATCTCAATAGATTTTTGAGTAACTAGGTCAAATGTCAAAGGTCACAGAGGTCAACTCTTGAAATTCCAGGTATAGGCGTCGTTATCGCAATATCTCAAGAACCGCTAGAGATATGTGGCTCAAACTTGCTGATAGTATGTATCACCATAGGAAAATGATCTGATTAGATTTTGGGTAAATAGGTCAAAGGTCAAAGGTCAAAGAGGTCAATTTATGACATTACATGTTTTAGCCTTGATTGTGATATCTCCATAACCCCTAGAGATAGGCTTTATGTTTTCATCGTGATATGTCACAAATAATTCCATCCATTTCCTATACAGAATTTGGGGGGAGGCATATAGGAGACGCATTCGTATTTGTCTTGTTGCATATATTTTTGATATATTGAATATTAACAAACTGACGTTTTCTTAGGAATCTGCTTTTTTATTCAGGCTTCGTGAGGTATAATCACATTGATTGACAATCGTTTTGCACACTACATTGTAGTAGATAATACCGAGTAAACTTATATCATATTTCAGTACAACATTGTTTCTATAGTATATACAAAATCAGTACAAATTTCCGTCTTCACAATTCTTCCCCTTTAGTACATATACGACATGGCGGCGGCTATTATAAGTAATCACTACCAGATTAGTATTCAGATACTATCTACATAGATAAAACAACACAATAATTGTAATTGATCACTTCTATAACAAGTATTATAATGAATTTTATATTTTATGATGAAAGGTTAGTCCGAAAAGTAATTCGCAGCAAAACTAACACGAAAATAAATACAAGGCGCCAGGGTAAATTATTAAAAAAGGGAATATATTAGAGTATGCCTACGGAAGTTTGACTCCGAACGTAACATTTACAACGTCAGGTGAAGAAAAAAAACAAGGACTGGTACTACAGATTTAAAGAATGGCATTGCAGAGAGACAACGTGAGGCACTATGTCCTGCACTCATCAGACTGTGAGTAAACCTCTAGAATGAATTAACAGAAAGCTGAAATAGTTTACTCTGATCAGTTTCAAGACGAACAGCTTCACTATGTCCCTCTTCAATTCAATTCTTTGAAAGAAAAAATATAAAAACGCAACTTTTCATAGGTGAACGATGCTTCTAGCTTATATGCAACACACAACAAAAACATAACGAATACGCGAAGTAAATTTACAGAGTGCAAAGTCAAAACAACTAACATCTTCTTGTTTATATACTAATATACACAAAGAAGGAAAGAAATGTGAATACTCAAAAATATTGACGAATAAAGTGTAAATCAAAGTACTGATAATCTTCATATTCCACTGAGCAATGTTGTCTCGAATAATGACTTTAGATCAAGATCCATTGTTTGATTATTATTATTATTTATTTGGCAATTTCATACAAGTCATACATGCAATATATATAAAGTGAAAACGTAATTATAACAGTAAAAAGAAAACAATGAATACTTATTCATTCGCAAGGGTGTTCCCCCTAGCTGCCTGGAAGAGAAATGGCAATTCAAGATTACTATGACCAGTAGGTCTTCCCTCCCTCCTGATAAAATAAAACAATTAAATTTGAGGTCAGGAGATTGCATTGAGCAAGAAATTCTTCATGAAAGGGTGACTTTGTAGGACATGAATATTGTGTGGGGTTTGGGAATCATCAACAGGATATCAAATTCGCTCATTCCTGCTGTAAATTACACACAAAGCACTGCACGCAGATATGTTTATTGTTAATCCCCAACAAACTGGAGAGTAGAGTATTTACATATTAAAGCAGCTCCTTCCTTCTCTGTGGATTAAGTTACTCTTTTCTCTTCAAACAGCCAATACCCTTCAAACTTTCAAGCAATACTTTAAGCTAATCTTGAGCTCTTGTATGGGAATCGTATATCGAGAGAACATGGCTATAACCAGTAAAATAAAAAAAAACTCACAAAAACCTGCTGGAATCATCTTCAATAAAAACCACAACCCTCATTTGCACATAGTGACCTGTGTTAAGCACATGGTGTCGGGCCTACTTATGCCTAGGTCACAAATACACCGGGCCCCGTACGATTTCCCCTACCCGGCGGCTTGCCGTGGATTTTCGATTTTGATTTCTACGGCATGTGTGGTCACATATTGTGCGGCGCCCGGGAGGTGCCCGGTGAAAACTGGTCGAGTGAAAATGCAAGGCACCCGTAAGGGTGCCGGCCGGGTGTCGGCCGGTAAGCTTACGGGCTCCGTCCGATGAACAGGTGCACCCCATGGCTCCCGGCGCCCGGCTGGGTGCCGCGCGGTGCACTGAACTATGTGTCCTCTGACATCCGCGCCTCCTGTATTTAAAGCTGCGTTAATTGTACTTTGAGAATTGACAGATAAAATCGTGACAGAAAAAATCCGGGACCCATACGGTGCCCAACGGGCCCTTAACGGGCTTTCTACGGCTTAACGGTCAGATGAAAACGCCGGAAGAATTGGGAGCAGCCAACTCAGCACCATGGCGCCCGTACGGCTGGTGAAAAATGTCCCGGCGCCCGGGAAACTGTACGGGAGCCGGCCGGCCCGGCCGAAAATTCCCAAAATGTCTGTTTTGATTCGCCGTACGGGCTCAGGGCCGGTATTCAATTCAATACTTAGCATAAGTAAGAAATTTACTAAGTAAATGGCTAAGTTAAGTAATTTACTTATCTCGTATTCAAATCGCATTTCAGGCTTATACTTACGTAAGACAAAATCTAAGTAAAATACTTACTGATAAGCATTGTGACGTCACACGGTCAATCAAAAGTAATGCGCGCTGATAATTGTGCGCAGGTTATAATACTGCGTAAGAAAACCATATGCCTGCCAATCAAGGCCTCCAAATAATTGGCTTAAGTCTGGTAGGGAGCTGTCTTAAATATAGGGTAAAATACTTAGCCAAAAGTTTGAACTGAATACCAAAATTGGCTAAGTATTTTATCTAAGACAAATACTAAGTAAAAAGCTTAAATTTTGTACTTAAGTATTGAATTGAATACGGGCCCCGGAGTGTAAATGTGAAAGCCCCATTACCTTGATTTCCTTATCTCTCTATGTGCTCATTACTCAGCCCCTATACATTTTTACCAAATCGTTTGGCACATGTCATTTATTTGTAATCTTGAACATTCAGTGTAAGTTTTGTTGGATTCTGTGAGAATTTATTTTCTATCATTACCAGAACTCAAGCTTATCTTTAAACCAAGCTTATACATGCTGGTTACAATTAAGTTTAAATTCTTAGAATTCAAATTAAGTAATATAGTAATATTTGGAATATGGGGGCATTGAACAAAATTGTCCTGTCCATGTGATATAACATTACTATTTCGATATTCTTCCACATAATAATAAAGGATCGGAAAAGCTCAAAATATGTTTCAACTTTAACAGAACTTGACCTTGTCTTTCACAATAAAAACTAAAAAGAACAAAATTACATGTTCTAAAATTCATGAAATCATGACGTATCAATATAGAATAATACTGCTAATTAATATTGATTTCTTGCAAAACGCTCATATCCGCCTCGAAAGGGCGTTCAAGAAGCTCCAAAATTACCCAGGTTTTAGTTTGGCTACCGATTTGGCTACTCATAGCATTCAAGGATGTAAGGTACATGGTTACATCACCTGGGCCATGTGGGTAGAGAGTGGCAATTTAACTCTTTCAAAACGAATATTGCAGTACCGTGTATTTAACCGTACGTTCAAACCACTTTGTATACAGATACTAACACTTGTGGCACTAGAAGTAGTGGTGAACTAGTTGTAGTAGTAGCAGTGGTGGAGGTTTTTGTGGTGGTGGTTTTAGAAGTAGTTTCAGTAGTAGTAGTCGTGGTGGTGGTGGTAGTGGTGGTAGTAGTAGTAGTAGTAATTTAGTAAAGTGTAGTTGTAGCAAAGTGGTCCATTCATTTGACTTTTAATTGAAAACATGTGATTGGAGTTGAATTAAAGTCGATTCTTCTGTCTTTATAGGGTATTTTATCTTCTTATTTCCTTGAATACTTTGTACATTGATATCCTGGTAGCATTCATTGCATTTATCCAATAAAATTAGAATTCATCGGGAAACGGGGATTTTTTTTCTTCTTCTCCATTTTAAACCATAGCAGGCCAGAATAATGAAGAAACACTATCCTAAAGTACCCCCATTCGTATACCGGACTTACAAAAAAAACAGACCGACAACAGACCGAACAAAATATTTATCTAACCTCCATTGCCCAAGAATCAGTCGGTCTGGAGTCGGTCTGACGGTACAACTGGCATGAGGACCTTTTTAGAATCCTTTAGATTTGATTTGTTACAGTATTATCCAAAGTAGGCCAGAATGAAAATACAAACGGCCCCCAAAATCGCCCCATTCAGTAGGGCTACACGAGCCCATTTCGGATCCTCAAATGCAGTAGCCTTCGTGTCTTGCTCGGGCGCTTCTTCCTCGACATCTTCGGCCTCCTGGTCCGTGGGCGCTCCGCTGACCCCGCAAAGGATGTTCCATGCCTTCCACTTCAGGCCCGTTCTCTCTTGAGCTCCTATTTTAGAAGAAAGAGTAGTCATCATTATGTATTAGCAATACATTAACATCAGTGGGTAGTAGTAGTATCCCTAGTATCAGCTAGACAATAATCAATTTTGAGTTGTCAAAATTTCATAAAGACTTTTTTACAACCACCGGCAAGACTGATATTTAATTTACAATTATCACCTCCTAGATATTAATTAATTTGATTTTGCCCCACCCTTCCAACTTAAATTTTAATTGGATTTGCCGACGGTGTTGGCTATTTTGTAGACATAAATGTTGAGTTTGGATATCATTTTGTCTATATCGACGCCCCGAAGGGAAACATTGTGAGCCCTGTTGTGGTGCCGCGTAACACGTGGGTATGGCGTACGGGCACAATTTCGCCTGAAGGCTGTAAGTTGTCTTTTGGCCCGAAATATCAATTTTGCAAGCGAGCGAAGCGATCGAAGAATAATAGTGATATTGTAATGTTGTCTTCAAAATATTAAGATAGGACACTTAATAAGTAATATCTCGGTGCATGATTATGAAGTGACGGTTACCCGCATATTGGTATAGTTTCAAAATTATCGGGGGGGGGGTGCAGCTCCCTTAGCCCCACTCCTACGTTACACGCCCATGCCTGTGGCACTTAGTGCAAGATATTGGTTGATTGATTTGTACATTGATTGATTGTTTGATTGATTGCTTGATTGGTGGGTTGATTGGTTGAAATTAATAGAATAATCGCTTAATTGGTTAGTTGGTTAATTGATTCTTTTTATTAATCAAATATTTGTATGATTACTTGACTGGTTGATTGGTTGAAATCTTGGTGTATTGCTTATTTGATAAATTGGCTACGCTAGAAGATTAGAGTTTTGTACTTTTTTGAAACACGAAGATAAGCCATCGATATTATAAAGGGAGGAAGAATAGCTAAAAGGGCAAAGAGAAAGAGGGGAGAATAAGGAGAGCAAGAATAAGGTTTATAAATATAAGTAATAGACGGAAACTTACTGATTGCTGCTTGCTTCTGTTTTTCTACCCGAATCACATCGTTCTTCCTATCCTCTTCTGCTTTTTCCTCGGACATCGGCATTCTTGGAAGATTCGAGAATCGCGTCCAGAACGTGAGTCGTACCAACTGATAGGAAGAGATATCATACATATCGATGGATTAAACAAAATAATACATATACATTTAAAAAAAGGAATATTAATCGATAGATAATTTGTCTTCGGTGATCATGAATATATTTGCAAATCAATCAACCAATCAACCAACCAATTATCCAACCAAACAATCAACCGAAAATTCACTCAATCCACCAATTAATCAATTTACAAATTGAGTAACAAGCCAATCAGCAAAAAAAGAACCAACCAATCAATAAATCAACCAACCAACAAATCAGTCAATCAATGAATCAATCAATCTTTACACCTCATGAGGAAGAATACAATCAATCAATCAACGAACGCCCAGTACTAAATCAACATTCAATCATATACTTGTACCTTCTGTTGAGGAATGGGCTCGGTGAGTAAGCTGAATATGACTATGAGAATGAGAGAGAATCCATAGAGGAATGCGGCAAAGTGAAGGAAGTGGAAGTCCCGCACGATATCGGGTCTACTATCTGCTTGTCCGCATGACGGAACACCGTAGACGAAATCGAGGATGAACCGGGTGAAACCCACGATGAAACCGCATACGAGTCCCCAGAAAGCGCCCTGATAAAAAATAAAAGTCCAAAATTCAAATCGAAATGTCTGCACAGATTGACTGACAACTCTTTTTATTATTATAGGACACAAGCTTTATTTCTAGGTTAAAACATATTGCCTTTGACCAGCAGTGGAGTGGGCACAGGTGTCAAAATTGTTGATGTGGGAGGGGGCTCTCAAATAGGGCCAGTGGCGCACAGAAGCGTATTTTCGGCACGTTCTTACGTTTTCCGAGTATTGAAGGTATCGTGTATTTCGTTTAGCCGGGGAAGACACATGCCCGTGTATCCCCCTATAATAATAATGATGATAATAATGTTTCTCGTTTACCCAGGGTAGCCTCATCAGTATTAATACTGTCCTCTCTGAGGGCACTGCAATCATTATTGTTACCCCGGCTTTAGGGCTTTAGCCGAGCTACCATGAAAAAGGCGCTCAGCATTCAAGGAATTTCTTCCTACCGGGTATAAATTTACCTAACCTGGGTGGGGCGTGGCAAATGTAGTCTCTTTGTTTGGAATTGAATTCCAAACAAGTGAAAATTCCACCCCCCCCCTTCTGCGGTTGTTCACATTGTTTTCTATTGTTTAGAGTATATTAGTGTGTATATATATATATATATATATATATATATGTGTGTGTGTATGTGTGTTTATAAATGTAATAAGAGTACTAACCGTTTCGTTGATTCTCTTCCAAGCGATAGCCGCCGAGAAAACAGAGAACACAGCGGGTGTCAGGTATGAAAGGATAGCTTGCATGTAGACAAAGAGTTCACCAGAGCCATACGCTTGGATAACAGGAATCCATAGCACCCCAACTGCGACAAGAACAAGCGTCGCCAATCTGAATGGTTGAGGAAAAGAACATGATATGTAGAAAATAGATCATGCCAATGAACGACAACTGATGTCACCCCACCATGCCTTGAATTTTAATTCCAGTTGCTTAACTCGTAAATGTTGATGTTTTTGTTTTTGTCGATCTTGACAAAAAATTAGACGTCTGATTGCTTGTTTACTTGTTGACAAATTAAGTAATGTGAAGACATCTTTCTCCTCCTTTTTCTTCTTCATATTTCTTGCTTGTTTGTAATTTTCCGCCATTCAACATTTTTTTTGACAATTTAGTGGGACTTTCCTCCATTTAAATGTTTTAGCTTCTACCCCCCGCGTCATTTAAATTTTAATGATTATACTTATGCATTGAACATGCCATTATTATGGGGATAACATATAGTAATTGTCAGACATATATAATGTAGGTTGATGTACTTAAACTAAGAAATTATACCTAATCCTAAAAATCAAATCTGTATGCAGTCTAACAAACTAATATTACAATTTCTAACGCAAATAGTTCCCAACACTGTACTCATGGTACTAGAAAATTTAGATACAGCGCAAAATTGAATTGTGTACGAAATAAATGGTGCAAAACTGAAGGTAGTTTTCATAGACAGTGTCAGCTATGAAACTCAAATTATTAAAATACATGTAGATCATTTATTAAGTGAGACATACTTTCCTACGATGACGAGTTCGAGCTCAGTCGACCTCGGTCGGAGCTTGTACCAGATGTCGATGACGAACATCGAACTGGACGCATTGAAAATGGAGGTCAACGAACTTATCATGGCTGCTAACATCGTCGCCAGCATCAACCCCCGAAGACCTGCAAAGGCGACGATGAAGGAGACATTGAGAGCAAAGTTGAGATAGATAGATAGATAGATAAATTGTATTTTATCGCAGCTTTCATGAATGGCAGTTTCACGACTGAACTGCACATTAATTACACAAATAAGTCAAATCGAAAATATATACATTGTAAAATATTACAGAACATTTAGTTATAATTTATTAAAACGTGTCATGTTACCACTGTCTTTTATTGATAGTAAAGTCATAAATGCTCTAAAATTTACTAAACGTTTCTGACAGAAATTAAATAAAGCGACCACGAGTATCAACCGCGTCTTTAGCCAGCCATCCTAGGTGCGTGTGTTATACCACTGGCCTTTATCGCGATCAGAGGCAGTTTTCGCCTACTCCGCTCATACGTCACACGCCCACGATAGGCGGCGACACTTTCGAAACATTGGCTACGTACACATACGCCAATTCAGCTACTCAAGTAAACTGAAGACCCTCAAATTTCACGAATTTTCTCCTTTTTGGTGAATCTTTCATATGTGGCTCCTATAGGGTTTGTAGGAAGTTATTAACACCTATTTAGACCACCAATCGATGTAGTTTGGGTTTCTTTCTTCTTTAATGAACATAATTTCAAAAAGAAAATGTATAAACATAATTATATGCCAACATATTGACTAAGACAAATTATATAACGATCCCACATATTTAAATATTGCATTTGAGGGTATAGTGGGAAAATAATCAAGGATAGCGGCAAGAGCAGTGGTATGAACGATTGAAAAGGAGATAAGGAACGAGAAATGATTGGTAAGAGAGATAGATACAATTTATTCAATGCTCGAGCGATGGAAATTTAGTGCTTTTTGAAATAATTATACAATTTAAAAGTAAATAGCAATTAAATATCATTAAAACAAATGTCATTAAAAAAATGTACACGAATCAAGACATCAAAATGATAAATCATTACAATGAATATAAACGCGAGCAAATTAACTTTTATTAAACAGGCGAATCAATTTGGCATAGGACTATTTTGCATGCGACTTGTTTTACATTTAAAATCCGGAATTTTCTTTAAATTTCTAAGTGTTCTAGTACATTGTTTTTGTGGGAGAATTGCTTAAATTGATCAGTGAGCGATAATGTTGAGACTTGAGAGTGACAGTCGGATTACAAGTGCTCAGTAGTAAATATATACAACTTCATACAGCTTATGCTCGATATAGGAGGAGTGGAGGGTGTTTTCTGCAAAATGGCCCAGATTGGCGTAATAAATCATTTAAAACAGAGGGTGAAGGAGCGTAATGTATCTTGGAATCCCAGTTTGCGTAGACATGTTGCAAGTAGTATTGTTTTTTTCCTGGCTATTTCAACGAGGCGGGGGCTTAGACCACTTCCACACCATACTGGATACGCCACAGCTGCTGTCAGAAAATCAATAAAGCCTTCATCAACCAAAGAAAGATGCAGAATCTCGAGATTCAGCGGCGTCAAGTGATTTTTTTTTTTTGGGGTAAACATATCTATTTTGCCAGGTTTGCAATATTGAAATTCATTATCGCTAGCGGGAAAATAGTGACACCGAAAAGGGACTTAATCACAAATCCTATGTCGCTAAGAAACTGGAATAAGTCGAAGATGCAGTCAATACAAAGGAGGAGTACACAAATTTCAAGACATTCTGATAACGCATCCTTCAAATGAATGTCAAGTTTCAAGTTCAAGTTTATTTATTTCACATTTCACAAAAAAAGAATTTACATAATTGACAAGATTAGAACATAATGAGATATACTAAAAGTAACACATTATATAATCAATTCTTTGTAAAGACGTCGAAATTAATTGTATTGAATAGTAGGTTATACAGGGTGAAATGTGGGAACCTATTAAAAAGCTCAGCTTGTAGATTATAGGTTCCCTGAATAGCGAGCACTGGCGGGAATGACGACGAATCATGCTTGGAATTTTTTTCTATGAGTCCGTTGAATCAATACCATTAAATTTCATAAAAACACATAAACTAAATTCATCGAATTTAAATTATTTTATCAAAATCCAAACCGACTACGATACATCATATCATACCTGTAGGCATAAGTTCAACGACAAGTCTTGGGTAAGCGATGTTAGAGCATCCCGCTGGGTTTCCACAAGCTCTCTCACATACTTCTGGGTCTACGCAAGCTATTTCATCTGTCATCAAGAAATATAAAGAGAGAAATTCATAAGTTTGGTAACGTTTCTTTCTTTACAATATACTTTGACTGATTTTGTGGACACATATCTTCATAATCATTTTACTACATGTAACCTCTCGTCTATTGAGAAAGGGGTCGTAGCTATTAATGTGCGGAAGGCCTGCCGGGAAAGATAATTTTTTTTCTAGCTTGTAGTCAACAAATTAAAAAAAACACAAATCTTTACGTCTTGACATTCATACCTTCGGAAAGCAATATCAAAGGTGCCTTGCCGCTAAAATTATCAGTGATGTAGCGAGATCAGTCTCTGTCTTGGGGTTTTGATTTTTTGGTCTTGGTCTACACCCGAGTCATAATGTTAAATTAAAGTCTTCAACGTTTCCTCCTGGTCTTGGCCCCACCACGACCTAATGTCTACAAGCTTCAGTCTCTATCATTTCTAAATGTATAATTATTATCTGTATTAATTATTCGGCATTATCAGAAGCGGATATAATCACTATAACGCCGGAGATTTGTACAGGCCATGCTTCAACTATCGGGTCTCTTCTTCCGATGTATGATGTGCACGTGTATACATCGGGGGTGCCCTATAAATATACTCTTAACAAGAGAGTAGCAGGTTCTTAACGCACAAAGGGGGCCAATCTCCTACACACACGGATCCTCTGTTTAATGGTCTGTCCAGAAGACAGAATATAAATGAAATCTGTGTATCATCTCTGTTCTTTAAGGGTTGCTACTCACCTGGCCACATGGTTCGGCTGATCATACCAGGGATGACCATTAGGAACATGGGAAGGATCTTGAAGTACCCGGTCATGATACAGGCAGCCTTGCTGTGAGTCACGTTCCTTGCAGCAAGGGTACGCTGAACAATCACCTGAAAGGGTCAATGAAAAAGGTGGATATTTAATACATATTTCACTTGGTTTTTACACCAGAGGCTACAACTTACGACAAAGACGGCAGGGTCACAAAACAGATCATTGAAGATGCATGATAATAGCCATCCAGATTTGAACAACCAATAGCATCATAAAAGACTTTGCACTAACCTGGATTGTGCACGAGATGCAAAAAACAACAACTTAACGACAGGGTACAGAACAAAACGCCGAAGGTGCATGGTAACTGGTTGTCACTAGCAATGGCATCATAGAAAACTACGCATTTTACAAGCAAAACCTAAGACAAGGGTCTGAAACAAACATCGGATTATGATGATAGCTATTACCATGTGACCAGTAGAGATGAATTGCTTAGATGGTTCTCGCAGAAGTTACATCTAAGGACAGGGGCATGTGAGGACGTGGATAAAAGACGCGTTCTATTACTTGGCTTATTGAATACTCGGGTAGCTTTTTCTGGTTTGTATTAAACCAGACATAACATCCCGAGACAAGGGTACCGAAACAGATTATTGAAGATGAATTCTGACTATTACGATAAGACGACACAATAACAACCCAGAATACTTACCTGGCTCGTATTTTGCAGAAGCAATGCACAAGGACAACATCCAAGGACAACAAGTTCATTCTTGCATAAATATAAGATAAACAAAAGTATCTAGTTCGTGCACTGGAGAAGGTCCGAGATCTTTGGAGCGCGGAATATTACCACACCCACTTCGTCTATCATTCCAGTACGATCAACAAACTTTATTGTATGCCTGATTTGTAGGAGACACAAAGAATGTTTATCTAGTTTGTACAAGAGAAGTAGCACCCTAGGACAAGGGTGCCAAAGAGAATGCTGAAGAGACACTCTTCTGATTATTAAGACATGGTGACCCAATTACGTGACGACGAAGAAGACTTACCTGACTCGTACATCAGAAGGAATAGCCTTTCTTGAACTCACCTATGAAAATACACAAGGGCAACATCGAACATTAATCATTGATTACATGAAGATAAGGGACACAAAGTTACCCGGTTCGTGGACCAAAAGTATCTCCAAAAGTAGCTCCAAAAGATAGATCCTTGCCAGGGGAAGTCTGAGGTCTTAGCTTTCCTACTTCGTCTATCATGTTTAATACAACAAACAAACTACTGTATATCGTATGCCTGGTTCGTAGGAGAAGAACCCTTACCTGGTTTGTACACCAGAAGTAGCATCCTAGGACAAGGGTGCCGAAGATAGATCCCGGCCATGGGAGGTCCGATGTCTTGGCATCACGGAAGATGTGCCAGGTTTCCTCAGTGGGCACCCCGCAACTAGTGTTCCCATAGATCTGAGTAGTGTTGGGGATCGCTGACATGAAACGGAGACGTAGAGTCTCAAAGGACCAGCCGATCTCGGAGAAGGCTGAAAGAATAACAACAAATCTTTAAAAATTGCAAAATTTGCTTTCAGATGAGTGTGCGGGTGGGGTGTCAATGAATGTATTTGAATTTTAGATTCATAAATTACCAGAAAAATGCCGTCGGTTTCTCAATGCGTATCGTTCACTTTGAAATACATATGTACTCAGAGACTTATATCTCGAACAAACAAAATATAAACAAACAAAACGTACCGATTCCCATGAGAATGAAAGCCCCTATCGTCATGACAACGGCTTGGATCGCATCCGTGTAGATGACGGCTTTCAGACCACCGGCTACCGTATACACAGCGGTCAGGAGGAGCAAGACGATGATGGAGGTATAGATATCCCAGCCTAAGGATTGCTGGATGACTAAGGACCCGGCGTACATCTCTCCCTGCAGAATGGCAGAATGTTGAAAACTCAAGGTTCAAGATTCAAGTTTTATTGTCTGTATTATTGAATAATACAGAAATCTGCTTTACATTAGTGTTACCTACGATGTTAATATAAACTAAACATAATAAGACAATGTATAGTATACAGATAGATAGCAAAAACAAAGATTGAATATAATTCTAAATCACATCGGATTGCCCTCTTCTTTTGCGATTTGCATACCCTTCGTACATAGCAAAATGCCCTCCGCCGATTCTTTTTTGGAATCGTGCCCCCTACCAATAGAAAATCCTGGATCTACCCTTGCAAGTAGGTGTTGATGTTGGGGTAAGCAGCCTACTGTTTTACGTCCTATCCGGAGGACGAGTAAAGATTAAATCAGCAGGCTTTGTACTCGGGAGGAAAGGACTGTAGGTCAAAGTGATTGAGTTCAATCAAGTTTGTTAACATTGACCATCGTTTCATAAAGATAGTGGAGATGTCACGACTCTTGTGATAATTGCTGAGATAACCATTATTGTGCATAGTAGGAGTTGATGTTTAATAGAGGAGACATACTTTAGCGAGCAAGCAAGCAAGTAAAAAATTACTAATAATTTTGGAGTGCAAGTTTTCAAAAATTGCCGTAGAATGCTATTTTTACAGATATTATATTGGATTTCTAAATGTGAAATGATTTAATTAAAAAAAAAAGAATAAATTCAAATTATATCAAAAGAATAAAATAAGCAGACAAACTTTTACCACCTAAATCCCAAATATACGGACAAACTCATCTACACGAAGAAACCGGTAAGGTACCACTGCCCCCCTCTCCTCCACCGCCCTCCGGCTACATTTATGTTTTGTCCCTTCCTATGTTTTCCTTTTCTCTTACACTCTATCTCCATGATTGTAATTCTTGAATGTACACAAGAGCTTCTCCTAATTGATTTTCAATCACAAGTTCGTGTGTCGATCCCATCGATAATTGGAAAGGTACTTTCTTCCTGTTTTTTGTTTGTTTCTTGGCGCCTGTGTAGCAAAGTCCTCACGTGTGTTGAATAACCATATGCAATAAACTTGTATGCAATAGCAGATCCAGTTTGACCCTTCATATAGAATTGATCGAGGCCTAAATAAACTTGGAAATTATTGTGTAAATATATCCACTGTAGAGGAGCTATAAAGTGAGGAATAGAGATCCCATATTACCGACCGTATTAAGTGTGTTTACCAGACAACTGATAAGTACTTATGGACATATCGGCTGTTCTATGTGTCCAAATCCAGTTTGTAAAATTGTGTGAAACTTTGCTATGTATGCAAGCCAGTGTGCTTTACAAAAGTTGGGTATTTTTATATATAAATATGCTAAGGCGTTTAATGCTCTTCCTATCAATGTGAAATCTTGAGTGTTGATATATTTAAATCGAACATTTCTGCCCTATGGAACCCTGAGATTAAAAAGAGTTATATTGCACATTCCTTATTATATAGTCATTTCGTAAAACATCACACCCCTCCCCGATTTTTCTTTATTGTCTGTCTCCTCGTGTTTTTCTTTGGTATCGTTACATGTGTTGCATTATATTGTACTGTTTGTATATTTTGTAATATGCGTTACCTTGGATCCCTCTGAAAACAGGCGATATCATGTTGTTATTGCTGAGCAGGGTTATCCATCCGTATGTATTATTATGTCGTTTTGTATGTTTCATGTTGTGTCTTTTTATATGGATAATAAAAACTACTACTACTACTACTACTACTACGACTACTACTACTACTATTACTGACACATGTCATAATAGTGGACAAATTGTATTATAATATTTTATTCATATGGTGCCATTTGACATAGATTAAAAAGATTGAAATGAAAAAATACAGAATAAGTCGTAGGGTTTGCTAAGTACTACGGCTTCCCACTCAATGCATAGCAAATGTCCAGTCTTGTGATTGGGGCTTTAGCCCTTTTCAAGATCCAAAACATTTAGTTTTACTTCTTCGTTTATCATGCATGCGTATAAGATAATGATCTCTTCCAAAGACTGCGTTTAGATATGCTGTATTCATGTATGATTCATGTAATCATAGACTAGTAAGTGTACTGAATCGAGCTACGTCAGATACTTAGGGTATCATGATCTGATCAAGTTCTCAAATTACTTACCGATAACATGATAACGATAGCCATGATGAGGTTGATGATGGAGATAAAGATTTGCAGACGATCCTCCAAATCGAAGTTTGAGGTATTCAGGGACCGTCGAAACCTGGGTAAAGAGTAGTCGTAACACGTCATACTTCTTCCTTCAAACCCTGACCAAGATTATTGAGAAAATGGTTCTGATTTGTGTGATTTGCAAGTTTATAAGATATCAAAATTCGCTTTAAGAAACTTCATTACCATGCCTAATTTCAGATTTTAGACATAATTTTTTTTATTAATGACATGAATCTCATGATGTCACATACACACCTTCCGGTGGATAAGGGATTTTCATTGGATATAATTCAAACAAGACTACATGTATTATCTAACATGTAATAAGATATTGTTAGCTTGATGAGAAAATATTATATCAGGGCTTTGGAAAGTTTGACATTGTATTGACCTTGTCCTCGGTATATGATCTTAATCATTAGGTTTAAACGTTGTCGGTTTCCAAGAGGTTTACGGATTACAATCATAGCAGTGACTTATGCAGAATCATTGCCAGTTGAGAAGGGGGAGGGGAAAGAAATTTCTTTCTTCGACAGTCCTACCAGTGGAAGGGGATGGTCGTTAAAAAAATTATACCCCCCCCAAAAAAAAAAAAGGAGAATGAAGGAATTTAAACTCTCCAGACCTTTGGGGCGGTGGGTGGGGGTGGGGGTGGGGGCTGAGGGCTGAGGGCCGGTATCGCGTCTAACAATCAGTCTAAACTCTGGAGAGACAAAAATAGTTGCAATGGCTGGATCAGCCACAACAGAAAAGAATCTCGGCGGTTTGACATACCTCTGAAGCGAAGTAGACAGGAACAAAGATGAACCCTAATAGCAACAAGCAGTTTAATGCCTGTAAAGGAAACAAATTAATAGTAATTCAGTGTCAGATGCTTACAATGTTATTTTCTAAGTATGCATTTGGGGGAAAGATCATTACGTAATATTTTTGAATATGTATTATACATGCCACCAATAATGGAATCCGCATAGATATACCGCCGATAAGAAGAAAAAAATCACACTAAATACATACTTGTACTGGTCAACACCTCTTAGTCCGTATACAGTCAAACCTGTATATAAAGAATATTGGTCTTTATATAAGGAGGTGGTCTTTATGTACACGTTACTAAAGTACACATCGTCTGTTTTGAGCCATAGAGGGCGTTAACTCATAAACTTTAATACAGAACTAATGCCTTTCTTGCTCTGAACAGACGACATTTCAATGAGAAATGCTATTCAAGGGAAAAATAAATGTTGTCTTTAAAGACAGTCGGTCTATCTATACAGGTGGTTCCTGTGCAGGTTTCGCTGTATATGAATTATATACATATATAGTTTTTAAATAATAATTTTGTTCATGAATGCCCTCACCTGGAATTCGTAAATAACCACACCATATCCAGATAAAGATGCAGTCCCAGAAACTCCTATGAACGTCGAACTACCAATGTTAGTCACCACTAAGGATAAACCTACCTGTTAAGTTATTAGAGTGGAAGGGAAGGGAAAAAAGGAATGTTGCATTTTATACCCAAAATATGGTAGAAGTACTCTTCATAATTATGATGATGATGATGATGATGATGATAATACTGATGATAACAATATTAATAATAAAATGATAATAATAATTATAATAAGTATAATAATTTGATAATAATAATAATAATAATGATAATAACAATATTAGTAATAAAATAATAATAATGATAATAATAGTGATGAGGATGATGAGGATAAATAGTAGGATTTCAAATTTAAAGGCAAGTCCAGTCCACTCCAAAAATAACTTACTTTCAATAAAAGCAGAAAAATCAGACAAACCAATCAAAAAAGGTTTTGCACAAAATCGGATAACCAATAAGAAAGTTATGAATTTTTAATGACATGAAAAACTTAGAAAATCACAAGACAAATTGGCAACTCACTCAAGAGTCTGTGACGTCATTGCCTCACTATCCACTAATTGATTTCTTAATATTGATAATATAAATTTCCAATTTTCCCCCTAAAAATCTTATTTCCTCACACCAGCATCCAAGTTATATTGATAGTAATATGTTTTTATGTGGATGCACTAATATAGAGGTTTTTCAGTTAAATCATGAAAAATGTGAATTTTGATAAGCTATTTATATACAAATCAATGATTATGAATATCCAATATCCTTCAAAGTTCATACAAAATTTTGTGAAATGTCATGCACGCAATATGATACAAATCATATAACCTGGGCAAAGGCATGGGGAAATCAAGTTTTGGGGGATAAAAAGGGATATGGGATAAAAATATACAAAGCAATTGATAAATAGTGAGGCAATGACGTCACATACTGATAACCAAATTGGCAATTTGTGTAGTGATTTTCTAAGTTCCATAGTTTTTCATACTTTAAAAAAATTCATAACTTCCTTATTAGTTATCCGATTTTACTCAATTTTTCTTTGCTCTGTTTCTCTTGTGTCTCTGCGTCTATTTATAGCAAATTATTTTTGGAGTGGACTTAGCCTTTAATGCTGTTTTCAAAACACTGCATTATGGTGCATGTTTGAAAGAGTGGACAATAATCTTCTCTAGTCATGATAGTACTTCCTCCTTCGGAAGTTGATTCCAATACCGCCCCCGCGTTATCTAGCAACAACAACGACAAACACAATAGGATCGAATTCCCAAATTGTACACGTTTATGAAACTCAGTATTTTGCCGGGGTCTTATTTTTGACAAAATACTATGGATTTACATGGATTTGCTTTTCGACTACACTGATTAGTTGAAATAATTCTGTCCTTTTATTTCAGTGATTTCTTTTTCTTGAAAAAAAAAAAAGAAGAAAAGTCCCAGTAATTGTTTTCATATGTAGTTGTATGTGACTTTAAGAGGTGGGATGGATTCTACATCCGAGTGTTAGTTGTCTGATATAGTTGTCCTAGAATCGAAAAAATATATATCATGTACTTACGAGATACCATGGCATTTGTCGACCCGCCAAGAAGTAGCCGCTTGTGCTGTCCTTGCCGCCTCCCCATGATGCCTGTTATAACAACAATAAAAACAACAAAAGTAAACTAATGTTGACGGTAATATCTCAGTCATACCGCCAAACCGACTCCTGCACACCGACTCCACAGCGACTCCACAGCGACTCCAAACCGACTCCAAAGCGACCAATTCTCGGCTATTCGGTTGTTCTGACTGAGGTATTAAAGCTCTTTGCATAAAAATAGAATCATCCGCTGTCGGTGACCCAAAGTCAATTTTTAAAACAAATAAAATAATATTATTATGTGAATTTATTGAGACATAATCATCTATAATGTTATGTCCTCGGCTAAAATAACATATTATTACATTTTGGATTGATTATTCCCAGAGATTGAAAATGGGTGCAAAATTATTCGTTAACGAGTTACTATTTACAATTGCATAAATAACAAATGTAAAAGGTCCATTTATTTATAAAATGGTAAGATGAATTCTTTGACATCTGATTTTTCTACTAATTGTGAATTTTTCATTGTAATGATTAATAATTTTTCATTAAATATATTGGAAAAAAATCAGTAATATGAACTTTTCCATTATTGGGTTTAAATATTTAGGCTAGAGGTTCTTTTATTCATTTGTAAGGCGATCCACAAACATAGACATTTTCATTTTCAAAAAGTTATACAGTCATGTAGATGCAATGGAACAAACTCAGGGAGGCGGAATATTTTTCAAAATAGAAGGCATTTCCATGCCTCCGGTGGTTTTCAATGACACTTTGTAGCACAAAATAAATATCAGAATGCGATTAAAAAAAACATATTGAGTGATGATGCGTGATGTATCCATATAGAGAACTAGATATTAGAATTCTGTGCTCTGGGTAGAGCAGGCTTAAGTAGAAAGGGAGGAATGTGGAGACAATACTCTGTCAGGCTAATCTCCATAGGTTTTTGTCCAAACTTGTACTTTGAACTATAATGGTGTTATTGGGTATCGTATATTGGGTATCGTATTGTATTGTATACACACAATTAAATAAATAAAAAATAAATGCACCGTGCAAAATGTTGTATGATATATTATACAGTACTTTTAATCTTGGTTTGGGGGGAGGGGCAAATTTTGAAAAGATTTTTTTTCTTCAGAATGGCAGACAAAGATGGTTTTATTTCTATTCTCTTCGATTTAGATGATATTTATTACAAAACAAATCACAAGTTGTACATAAGGAATTTCAGGTAAGTCAGATGTTATGACACCTTTCCTGGGGAACCTAGATAGCTGTTCTGCATCTCTAAACATATATGGGATTCCTCCTGTCCTGAAATTTACCCCTCTCTTCCCTTTCCGTGACAAGTCTCATTCTACGAAGTTCAGACCACTGTTATACATCTGACAGTCGGTGATGAAATTACTAGTTGCCAACTAGTGATTTAAATTACTCTACAATCTACATCAACTCTAAATTTGGGAAGAGATTTAGTTGCAAACTAATTTTAATGAATATTATTTTGATATAATTGACAAACTAACGTAGATTTAGTTGACATTGGGACCGTTTAGTTACCAGCTAGGCTATATGAATAGGGCCTAGTAACAAGCTAGATCTTAGTAAAGTTTTATGAATACCTAGTAGAGCTTAATTGACAACTAGAGAACATTCTTGTTGCCAACTAGGCTTAGTAAGGTTTTATAAACATGTTCCCTTGGATCTAGACAATGCACTCAACTGAAAATGTGGCTCATTTTAGGACCAAACAGTGTTCAGGGGCGGCGATCCCGGGGGACGGGGGGCACGTCCCCTCAATTTTTTAGGGGGGGATCGTCCCCCCCTCAAAATTTGAAAAAGTGCAAAATGAAATCAGTTTTTCTCGTAATTTATTTCATATTGTTAGTTTAACTTGCTTCATCATTGTGCTTTGAGGTTATGCTTTATTTATTTAATTGTTGTCTTTTTCTTCCTACTGTTATTGTATGATTTTGTTTTGTGAAATTTGTACATATGTGTATTTTTAATGAGACAGGGCCTCATGGAAGACCAGTTTTTAATCTGAATTAGATACCCTGTAATATAAATATGTGAAATAAATAAATAAATAAATAAAATAACATGTTTTATTGTAAGCCTGAATCCGACGACCGGGGTAATAATATATATATCTGTAAAGCGCTTTGAGAGGGCCTTCGGTCCTGAAAAGCGCTATATAAGAACTAGCTATTATTATTATTATTATGTTTAAAAAAAACCGCGGTGGTTTACCGCTTCATATCTGTACAAGCCGATTTGCACACCATGAAAGTAATTACGTGTTGGATAATGTTTTGCTCAATCACGACCACATTTTACCACAAATTTAGTAAACATTGCCCATGTTGGGTGTATGATAATTACCCCAAAGCTGGCCGGACGCATAATTACCCTCATGTTGGAGATTTTTATTTATTTTATTTTTTTATTTGGGGCGTAGAGATCATTGATATAGTACGATACAAATATTGTTTGCGCTTCCCTTTCACGTATCTATAGCTAACAGGGGATAAAACCACAATTCCTTTCTGAAATATTTGTTTTGCCCTGCCAACAAATGGTGCTCAACAAAAACAGGTTGAGGTATAGAAACTCAGGCTTCATGACCTAAGTCAACAACACACATGTAATGGGGAAACGTATAATTGGTTTCACGAAACAATGACAGAACAATTCAATCTTCAATTCACATATGAATCGACTTTATTTCATCCATTGAAATTTACCCTCGTCGGGGAAGTCGGTTTCACGACCTAGTAACCCAGTCACACCGCCAAACCAACTTAAACCGATTCCAAACCGACTAATTCTTGGACATTCGGTGTTGGTCTGTTGTCGGTCTCGTTGGTGTGACTGGGGTATCACTCATGCCAACAAACCAACTTCAAACCGATTCTGAACCGACTGATTCTTTGACATTCGGTGTTGTTGTGACTGGGGTATCACTCACACCGCCACACCAACTTCAAATCGATTCTGAACCGACTGATTCTTTGACATTCGGTGTTGATCTGTTGTCGGTCTCGTTGTTGTGACTGGAGTAAAACTCACGCCACCAAACCATCTTCAAACCGATTCTGAACCGACTGATTCTTGGACATTCGGTGTTGGTCTGTTGTCGGTCTCGTTGGTGTGACTGGGGTATCAATCACGCCGCCAAACCAACTTCAAACCGATTCTGAACCGACTGATTCTTGGACATTCGGTGTTGGTCTGTTGTCAGTCCCATTGGTTTGCCTGGGGTATGAACCTTTCAACCCCAAAGATCTAGGAAAAAAATCATAGCAGTAGTGCCCGTATTTTCTTTCGAAATTCATGATGTTCTCAACTTGGGTCTCTCTCCTCTCTCTCTTCTTCCTCTCTCTCTCTCTCTCTCTCTCTCTCTCTCTCTCTCTCACATACACACTCTCTCTTTCTTTCTACATCCATGTTGTTCTCAACTTGGTCTCTCTCTCTCTCTCTCTCACACACCCCATTTCTACATCCATGATGTTCTCAACTTGGTCTCTTTCTCTCTCTCTCTCTCTCTCTCCCACTGTCATTGTCTCCCTTTTCTGACTCTTTCTCACTCCCACTATCCTCCACTCGAGAAACAAGATCTTCAAGTTTAAGGATTAACAACACTGATGATATGGCTAAGGGGCGTTTCCCAATTTGAACAGAGGCGATGTTATTTAAAACTAACAAGGTCGAGAACGGCAGAAAAAAAAAGCGGGGCAACCCAACTCTCTTTCGAAATCACTTTGCATTGTATATTAGCCTATACGATCACAGTTCACGCTTAAACAATCTAAAATCAGAAATCATTGCCACTTCTATTTCTATTTACCCATAACCTACTAGACGATAGTTAATATTTTCAGGAAGGCAACCTAAGGTCATTTCATTAGCCTAGTACGACACATAATCATGACAATGACTTATTACGTAGTCCTATATATATAAAATTACCGTGATTTCTTCCATACTTGCAAGACAACAAGAGAAATAAAGATGTCCTTAAGTTGATTTTTCGAAAATCTATGCCATTTATGAGTATGTTGATAGTTTATGTTATCCATTCCTACAATGGGCAGATATTAGTTAATACATTTTTAGGGGGTTACTCCTCAATACAAATAAAATACCATAGCACTTTATGTTTGTATCTTTGAATGTAAATTGTTATTGCCCAGATGAATAAAGTTCATGCTTTTTCCCGAAAATCTGTTTAGGGCGCATGTTTGCATAATAGAGAATAGTATAGATATATCGACTGCCATGAGAGGTCTGGCTGTGTTTTATAGGCTCAAGGGAGCGTTGCATCCTGCCATGACCCCTCGGCACGCCTGGGTTCCCTGAGAGCCAGTATAGAAACAGCCAGGCCTCGAATATTAAAGCAGTCGATATATCTTTTATATACCGAATTGTCACAAAAATCTACCAAGAATTCTTACCTTATCATTTTCTTGAGTAAAGATTGGTTAAAACATCACAGAAAATCCGAGACACTGTCTGTTAATCTTCGCTGGAAAGATGACTGAATGTTACAATCATTTGGGAATCGCAGACAAAAAGCACTGTAAGGTATTCGCGCTCGCACAAAATAAGTTTTAACACGTAAACCAATGGGGATCCCGCCAAAATGTATTTATGCGGCCAGTTAACCGGGGCATGAGGGCATTTTTCAAAAGACTATTGACCGGTAGGCGGGCATGAGGGCATTTTTCAAAAGACTATTGACCGGTAGGCGGGCATGAGGGCATTTTTTAAAAGACTATTGACTGGTAGGCGGGTATGGCTAAAATCACGACTCCAATTTCGACCAATCAGATGGCTAGACTTCTAAAGTGAGGTATATAATACTCATATTGTCCTGACTCACCTAATGCAATTATTACGAAGCTTTAAAGTCACAAACATCATTTTTGTATTATTAAGAGAGCTTTTGTCCAATTTTGTCAGTTGTAAACATAAATCGGACAAATGCAATATTCAAGAGTACATCGCGTTATTTAAATGAACCTTATAGAACGTACCCGCTTAAAAATTGTGATTTAAAAAATATGAATGAAAATTTGGAATTAAATTTTTCTTTTTTTCTTTTATGAGGGTGCCAGATCCAACTTTATGTAGTTCAAAACTCTTTCCCCCTTATCAGAGACTATTTTATCTCTTTCCCTTCGCTTTATCATAATTATGTGGGATATAGTTTCAACCATGTGCAGAAACTCGAATGACCAAGGTTTCAAAAATAGGAAGCGGATTTTTACACACAAACGGCTCACCAATTCGAATGTAAGAATATAAAGATTAAGATTTCAAGTAAACATACTTTTGCAGTTATCTACAACATCATTTTTTGTTATTGTTCCCTCAAGTATATGGTGTTTTGTTTAACGTGATTTGACCACGATGTTCCATTGCTGGTAAAGTGCACAAATAGTTGATACCTTCAGAGTGACGATGTTTGAGCATTACAGTTGTTGTCCTTGTTTGCATTTCGGTTTTGTTTGTTTGTTTGTTATTTTTTCTTTTGTTTTTTAGCTTATTTTGGGTGCCCCCTCTATTCGTGCTACTCCAAGGCCGAATCCCATAAACATGTATTTCTAGGTTTAGCGCCATATGTGTGTGCCCACTCATCTTCAAAATCTGGGGTATGCCACAGATTGGGATAAGGATATTATACAAGATAATTGTTGCTGTTGCTCCTTCTGTTTTTCACTTTTTCCAGTTGCATTTGTTTTCTAGTCACTATTGCTTAAATCACAAGTTCATTGCCAAACAGTAGCGATTAGCAAATGTCGCGCACGATTAAACTGTTTGTCTTTTTTATGACAACTGCTTTTTTACAACACCATTAGGAATGAAACGCTTATAAAAAAGTGATTAAAAATAGATAGTGTCATTCATACATTGTAACATTGGAATATATCTCTCTCTCTCTCTTTCTCTCTCTCTCTCTCTCTCTCTCATTTCTCTCTTTCTTTCTATTTATCTGCGGTCTCACATTATGAATTATATTTCTTATTTATCTTCATCATTTAAAAATTCTCTCCACATTGTATACATGTATGTGTCTTGAACTATAAATTGACGTAAATTCTTATTATTGGTCAGTCAAGTCTTTTTTTTTTCTCGACCTGTTTTCTGAAGCGAATTCAACATATATTTTTTTTAAATTACAAATGACTGTATGTATGGTGACATATTTAGTAGTAGTAGTAGTAGTAGTAGTAGTCGTAGTAGAAGTAGTAGTCGTAGTAGTAGTCGTAGTAGTAGTCATAGTAGTAGTAGTAGTTGTTGAAGTAGTAGTAGTAGTAGTAGTAGCAGTAGCAACAGCAGCAGCAGCAGCTTTAGTAGTAGTAGAATTAGTAGTAGTAGTAGTAGTACGATTAGTAGTGGAAATAGTAGTGGTAGTAGTGGTGGTGGTGGTAGTGGTGGTAGTAGTGGTAGTAGTGGTGTTAATGTTAGTAGTAGTATGCGCTTGGTAGTTTGGTAGTGGTTTTTGGTTGATGAAGTGATAGGGCTACAATAAGCTAAAGGTTCTCACCCATATTCCAATTGAGAAAACGGCAGTAAAATGCACGACGATGACCACGATGTCCCAAACTTCTAATTTTCCATTAGCTATTAGATTTCCCATAGTTGTTTGCCTGCATTGGAAACAGAGGGAAAATAATAAAAAGTTGGATGTTTAGTTAGTTCTACCTGACTGCCATAACGAAACAGGTGTATAATTGTAAATAAGCAACAAGGGGACTGACGGCTTTAAGTCCTCTCATAGGGACTTGATTATGGGGATTAAAGCCTTACCAAAGGGAACTAGCTCATCGATTTGGTTTCGAACCCAGGGCATCCCTGTTACGACCCACTCGATCCCTCCGCTCTGCATCTTAACACCTAATTGAACCTACAAACGACAAGACAAACAAAGTCATACGGATCCAGAAGATTCTCATCTGCAGCTTCGCGTCTTTGGAACTTCCTTCCCACTACCTTCCGAACCATCACAGACTTAACTTTCTTTAAATCACAACTGAAATCTTGTCGAAAACGCTCTCTGATGTCATTTAAACTGAATTATTTCATCAAAATTTAACTACATTACTGTACTTTGTCATAATTTGCTTTCATTTCTCTGTAATTGATGTTGATAATGATTGATTATGATTAATCTTGTCCTTATTTTGATATTTCTTTAGTTCATGAATAAGTAGTTATCTGTAAGTTTGTTGTTTTATTATTGTAAAGCGCATAGATAAAGGTTATTATTATTATTATTATCATTATTATTATTATTATGTGAACTACCATTTGTTAAATCATGGACCTGACATAAGAACTGGAATTGGCCGCTGTCGTACACAGGTCTACACTTACAAGTATGATAATACAAATAATGATACTCAAATTTTGATAACATTTGCATTACAAACTTGGATACCTGCCTAATTGTAACTCACAACAGGTGTACAATGGCGTAGGTCTCATTGCCTTTTGAATACGACTCTTAATCATTTAATAACGATTTAAAAATGCATTCGTATGATAACCTTACCTTATTCAGTAGTCCTTAAAAAAGGTTAAGGGGGTTCCCTCTCATCTACGAAGTCGCCAATAACAGATCGCACTGTTATTTCAAGGTTTCCCGATGCTTGTTTAATGGCAAACTTTGGTTTCACTGATATCTAGTCTGTAGCTTTCACCTACAGTTTGTACTTTATAGGTCACGTGATTCTACCGACCAATCAACATAGGTGATATACGTACAGCCTGGGTTCTGCCCACCGCATTAAATAGACCCAGGCAAATATTAATTTTATAGCATCGTTTTCTTGTATTATATTATCAGTCGCGAGGGCATTGTGTGCCTTAAAACTGCAAATATACTGGTAATTACAAGTCATGTATACTTGAATTTGCCAATCGTTTTCCACAATAACTCGTATGTGCCATCTCTCTCTCTCTCTCTCTCTCTTTCTCTATTTGTTGTTGTTGTTTTGTTTAGGAGTGGGGGTGAGGTTGTAAATCCAATTATCAATCATCGATCTAATTATAATAATAATAATAATAACACAGCACATTATATTACACATCCTACCAGTTAATATCTGTATTGTACCGACACTGAAAAATGATGACAGTATACGAGTAAACACGCCGCAATACGGTATTAAAATAAAGTAACCCATCTGATGGTAACAAATCTTCTTGGCTAAAGCTTTGTTCGTGTCAAATATTAAAGCTGGATTATTTTCTCTTGATGATATTATTGATGTACTTCATAATCTGGACACAGTCCACTATTTATTGGATGAAGAAAAAAAACGCACTGCAGAATATGGTTTGATATAATTTACGGCTTGATCTTTCTTTTAAAAAAAATACGTAGATGATTATGATAATGAGGAGAAGGAGGAGGATTGTGATGATGATGATGATGATGATGATGATGATGATGAAAATGATGGTGATGGTGATGATTATAATGAGGATGATAATAATGAGGAGGAGGATGATGATGTTAATGATAATGAGGAGGAGGAGGAAAAGGATTGCAAGATGATGATGATAATGATTGGATATGAAAATTTAGATATGTTGAGAAATTCTGATTAACATTCTTTATGGTGTTTTGAATAGTAAGATAGAAATCGTCGGCTTCCCGCAAGAAGGCCGTAACCATGGTAACGGCAATCTATTGTCTTTGGTAGTAACAGAACGAAATTTGCGATATACTTTAGACATGACCATTGGTTAACACCCCTGCACAAAAGAGAGAGAGAGAGAGAGAGAAGGAAAAAGGGAAAGGGAAAGAGGAGAGAATGGGATAGAAGGAAGAGGAAGGGGAAAAGAAAAGGGGGAAAAGAAGGAGATCGGGGTGAAAGGGCCTTGCCTCCCAGGCTGTTACCTCCCCATCAAACAAAATAAGAGAGAAGGAAGAAAAGGGAAAGAAAAAAGGAAAAGAGGAGATAAAGGGAAGGAAAAAATGAGGAAGAAGAAAAGAAAAGAAGGGGGAATGATATCAGTTGCAATCTTCCCGCCAACAAGTTGTAGATTGGGGGGCAAAAAGCCCTTGCCTCTCCCGCCCCCGCCCAAAAAAAAGAGAGAAGGAAGGGAAAGGGAAAGAGGAGAGCTAAAAGGGAACAAAAAAGAGGAAGAAGAAATGAAGGGGGATCAGTTAGCGATTAATCCCGCAAACAACGTGTGGATCGGGGGCGAATGGCCCTTGCCTTCCCCCAGCAAACCTTAGAGAGAGAGAGAAGGGAATGGAAGGGAAAGGGAAAGAGGAGAGAAAGGGAAAGAAAAGAAAAAGAGAAAGAAGAAAGGTAGGGGAGATCAGACGCGATTTTTTCCCGCCAACAAGGTGTAGATCGGGGGAATATAATTCAAACGTGGTTTATATCTAATTTGATACCGGTGATTTACAAATGTTGCTGAAATGACATAATTTTCCGAGATTTTTCCTCACTTTTTAGTAAATTATACTTTTTTATGCGTTTGTTGGAAAATGACAAATTTCTAAATTGACAGTCAGGCAAGAAATATACTTATTAAGAGGCCTACATATCAGGGACCCGCGGAACGGCGGGGCTCGGGGGCCTCGAGCTCCCCCACACTTTTTTGAAAAAGTATATTAAAGAGAAATGGAAAGAAAGAGAGAACGAAAGAATGAATAGTGACCTGCCAGTGTCACAAAATAAAGAGGTATCAAAATATGTTCATCTAAATAAAAAATAATAACAACGTTGCTTATAAAGCGCTTACCACCGAAGTCTCTAAGCGCTCGAGTGGTTCCATTGTCTCAGAAGCAGAATGTGGCAGAATGTGGCAGAATGTGGCAACTCCCTTGTGAATTCGGGCCTAAAACCCCTGAGCCACCTAGGGCCCTAAGGCGGGCCCCTGGATGCTCATCTGACCGTAATTTATTGCCTAAAAACCCTAAGCTTGCGGGGGCTCCGCCCCTGGACCCCACGCCAATTAGTGAACTGCCAGTATCACAAGTATCACAAAGGTATCAAAATATGCTCATCTGACCGTAATTAAATGCCTAAAACCCCTGAATTTCCGGGGACTCTGCCACCTGGACCCCACCTAGGACCCTAGGCGGGCTCCTGGATGCTCAACTGACGGTAATTTAATGCCTAAAACCCCTGAGCGTCTGGGGGCTCCGCCCCCTGGACCCCACGTCAATTAGTGTCCTGCCAATGTCACAAATAAGGTATCAATATATGCTCATCTGACCATAAGTCAATGCCTAAAACCCCTGAGCTTTCTTGGGGCCCCGCCCCCTCGACCCCACCAGGGGGCCTAAGGCGGGCCCCTGAATGCTTCTCTGACCGTTATAAAATGCCTCAAATTGCCGGTTTGGTGTTTTATCCGGAGGGAAACACATCCTACAGTAGTTTGTCCCGGCTACAGAAATTAGCTTCTAGAATTGCTTCTGCGACAAACATAAAATTCAATCACATTTGAATGTTGTTTTTTCACTCCGAAATTTTATGAGAATTCTTTCAAGCGACAAGAAAAGAAAGAGAGAAATTCTTGCATATAAGAGAAAAAGAAAGAGAGGAAGAAAATGCATTTCAACTTATCCAAAGGGAACATCTATCTTAACGGTATTACCCTTCACTATGTACATGTACACCGAACGAAAGAGGCAAGGGTAGACAAGAACTTATCCAAAGTTCAGAATATTTCTCTTCTCCCATTATACTTTTATTCTAGCAGGCGTTTTTATTTACCTTCGAGTTTTCAAAGGCTTTTCATAACATTATTCGTCTTTCAAGTATCGGAATATTTTTTTTTATTGTAAACAAAATCAGAAAAGAGAGGAGCAGTAATGGGTGTGTCAATATTGTGCCAGTAGCAGTGTTAAACAATCACAGGAAAGGGGCGAATAAATTCGAACTTTGTCATACTTCTGTAATATCATAGTCTACAACTTACAATGCTGGTTTGACTGATTAAAAAGAGAATCCCCGTCTTTGACCTGAATGTATTCGGGAATCCTTTACCCAAACATGAGCGCATTAATACGTGACATCTCAACATCTTACATGATATTTGATTACAAACATTTGCTATATAAATTGTGTCAATTTAATAATTTCAGTAGCATGTTTTTTACAAAAGTTTTGATGTTTGCTCATGTTTTGTCGTTTCATATTTTTCCGTCCACGGAGCAAAACTCATGATTTTTGTATTTACGTGGCTTGTTGGAATAATTGCACATTTACAGGGGTAAATGCCAAGACATGTCAAGATATCGGTAAGAGCTAGGGTGTCGCGAAACCTTTTTGATATGTCAGAGGGGTGCGCGAAATTGAAAGATCAGTGACCCTCCATCTTCGAAAAGACCTTTAAAAACCTATAAGAGTTCTTTATATAAATTACGGAGTTGTAGACAAAGATTTTGAATGGGGAGATTTAACTTTGGACATTGACATAAGATCATTCCTTCAAGTCATATTGAGTTAAGCAGTTTAATATTGTCTCATCAATAACACCATTTGGTTGGTTGGTTGGTTGGTTGGTTTGTTTTAGCTGACTGCTAAGAAAGCAAATGTATGCTTGTAAGTAAGCAACTAGAGGACCGACGGCTTTCAGTCCTCTCCGGGGGACTTGGTAATGAGGATTAATGCCTTACCTAAGGGTGCTAGTGCATTAACTTGGTTTCGAACCCGGGACCTCCCGGTTACGAGACCACTGCTCTACCACTAAGCCATCGCGCCTCCTTTACAGTGGTTTTATATTCATTGTAAATATGTGAACATAAAAGTTAAATGCAGACAATCACCAAAAAAAAATCTAAGCTCAAAGCTACGGGCTGCACCCCCCCAGAAATTTTGGATGACCAATAATCGGGCAATTTTCGTCTCATAATTCGAATAGCAAGGTGGTCTCTTTGTATTTAATTTTAAAATATAATAGACTTTATTGGAGGAATTTCTTTTAATGAAAAAAAAGTCACGTTCGTCGGTAGGCTTAAAAGAGTCATACACCTGCCACACCCTTATTTTCCCCTTCCCTATCTCCTCCCCATAGCCGAACTTTCCTTTCTCCGCTCCTCCATAATACATCATTGCTCTGACACTAACTATTTACAGTACAGTTCACAAGCGGGTATCGTCCATCACACGACGAAGAATTTTCGCACGTTATCCAGGAGTGATCACATTTTGCGTGATGTAATGATAAGCCGTGTCAATAGTATCCAGAAGCACCAATATTTGCACAATCCATATTTGAAAAACGAGATAAATATATATATATACACCTCCTTGGGGAATGTTTAAAGTGTATTGGGCACGATTTTTCACGATCTCTCTTCGTGATAATGCATAATCAAGGCTGTATCCGGGGGCGAAATGACCATCACGGGCCCCGTTCCTGAACAACAACAAAAAAAAACATGTAGAAAGAAACACTTTCCTGGGTGGGATTTCCTGGGTGGGATCCAGCGCCCATGTCCCTTTCGGACCACGACATAGCCGATGGGGTACCCGCGGGAAAAAGAAATTGAGGGATAATTATCTTTTTCTTTGCTCGCCACCATTTCCCTCCCCTGCCTCACAGAGCCTTAAAATCGAGGGCCGGTAAGATTCTCCAGATCATGTTCCTGGAAAATGAAGGGGGGAGGGAAAAATGATTTCACTCGTTTTTTAGAACAATACTGGATCCGCCCCTTATAATGTATCAAAGGGCATGGTGTGTTTGCCCTTTTATTATCTCACCCACGTGTTTCAACCATGTCTTTCCACTTCATAATACCATTGTTATGTAAATTGTTATTTGGATGATAAGAATGACCTTGTAAGGTGTTGTGTAGAAATCTGCCGTACCCATCAAGTCAAATATTCAAACCACTCGACAACAAAACGGGAGCGTCGCTAGACCATTTTGAAGGGGGAGGGGCTGTTGGGCAAAATATGCCAACAACTGGTCAGTTTCCCCATAGGTCCCCCCCCCACCAATTTTTAGAATATTTTTCAAATGGGTTCCAAACATTACAACATTTTAGACGCAAAAATTGTAACGCCGCCTCTTTTCTTAGCAGTCCTTCGGGGTTGTACGGGACGTGCTCTGTGACAGTGCTCGATCAGTCTTTTATTCCTAACTTCAACCCTGGAGAAACACTATACATACCTCCGACCCTAATCTTAAAACTAACCTTGAACCTAATCCCAACCATAATCCTTACCCTATATATTTTAAAGAAAATAAAGCCCCGAGCAAAATTTCGCGAGAAAAAACGTCGGATTGCCCCCCCCCTTCAAACCAATATTATCTGTCCAGTTTAAAGTCGTATTCAATCATCATTGTGCTTTATCTGTGAAGGTATGGACAAAAATATGGGGGAAAATTTACATGATATCCAATCCAGAATTCGTGAATATAAGAGTCATGTTTGTACAATCAGTGGTGTTTACCGAATGTTAGTTGACCATGCCAATGCTCTCTGCTCGTTTGAGCTTGACGCAATGTTCCCGGAACCACCGGTTGGTGGCGCACCACACGACTAGGGCTTTAACGGAACACTCTTAATTACTTTCGTAGTAAAATACCAGGTAATGACCTAAAATGCCCCAGATATGTATGTTGTAGCCAACATTTTGACAGTATCGCATGGAACGCCTTAGAATGGTTTCAAGAGGGTTAAAACGCTGAAAAACATACGAAACAGTATATATCTGAGCCAAAAAGTGAATTTTATTATTTTATTTAGTAGACCTGTGACGTCACACAGAACGTCATCTTCGGCATCATAGGTCTTGGAAGCAACGTCTTCGGAAGCATTCGGATGCTCGGAAATGTCACCCAAACAAAGTTGAAAGTTCGGTTATCCTATACTTTAGTGTGTTTTATTATTTTGGGTTTCTAACTTCAGTTAACAGCTCTACATGCATATAATACATACGTTGTGTCATACGGCCGTGCACATGGGCGAGTTCGGTTATCCTATACTTTAGTGTGTTTTATTATTTTGGGTTTCTAACTTCAGTTAACAGCTCTACATGCATATAATACATACGTTGTGTCATACGGCCGTGCACATGGGCGCGCACAGGCGGATTTTAAAGTGACACACTGGTTATTGAATCTAAGGGTTTTTTATTATTAATGAACAGAGGGCAGTATTGTTTAAGGGTGATGAAAAGAGGGAAGGCATAGTCATGCGATGTTTCAAACTATTAAATGTTAAATTGTCTCGGTCGGTCGCTACGCGGGTCTCGCAAAAATGATGGACGTGATTTACCAGGGGCATCGCTAGAATACAATGTTGTTGTACTGCAAAATGTAACATCTTATTATTAGGGGAGGGGAGATGTAGCGTCACAGTCGCTTAGCTTCCTCGAAAATCGCTTACCAGCCCCCTCCCCACAAGAAATCGCCACTCTTTCATACCAAAATGGTGACTTGTATTAGTTGAAAACATTCACATGAAATAGCTGTTGCATAAGTTGCATAAATTAAAGATGGATCACAAATAGCTCATAGAAGCTCGTAGGGTAATTGTTGATCCTCATTAGAAGTGAATGAAATTGAAAAACAAAGCAAAAAACATTAAAAAACAGCTTTTAACAAGTAAGTGGTTAACCTGAATTGCAGCTTTGGTTACAAGAAAATATAAGGCCAAAAAACTACACTTCATATTTTGGGAAGGCCGGTTGAAATGCCTATAGTAACTAGTCGAGATATAAGTCCTAAGGAAGCTGCTCCTTACACTTTCATTTTCACGAATCTTTGTATTTCTCACGTATGACGGTCTTAGAAAACATATGGGCTCGTGGGCTCATATACTAATATGTCATAAATCGATGAGTTCTTAAAAAATTATGTTACAGTAAAAATGAAAATGAAACAGCTCTGCTTTCTTTTCCCTATGTGAAAGGACTTAATGAATAATATATATCTTCACTTATACAAATCCTAATTCTAGCATGAATCATTTCCACGTATGACGTGCTCCTAGGAGAGATTTCCACTTCTTTAGTCACGATATTATCGAGAAATTCAAGGAATCCAAGAAAAAATTATTTTGAAATATTATTTTCACGATCTGTAGTACAGCTTATCCTGGCATGAATCAGGTTTTATTTAGTTTAAACTATTGTTGATGTCTTTGACCTTGTCTGAGTAGCTAACAGAGAAAGGTGTTCCGTCGGGAATATCATAATCTTTATAACGACACGTGGATTTTATCATGATTTTTTTTCCCCGAGATTCCCGCCTGATAATGCTTGTGTAACATGACAGCATTGCCTCTATGGACGCAATATTTTGATAATGATAATCTTGATTTATGTATTTGGAGAGATCCCATTTTCGTTTAGTTGATTGCAGTATCAAGGCAATATAACCATGCAGCATTTTTTCCCTTCATAACTGATTTCAGTTTTAGCGCGTTGGGAAATAAGAAAAGATTACAGTAACGGGCAAGTCCAAATTTTGTTGTCCCATATGTCACAGACCACATCTAAGATTCTGATACAATTGATCATTGTATTTGAATAATCCAATAGCCCTACTAGAGCTTTTATCGACCAAATTATGACACATATCTCCGATTTCCTATAAAGATTAAAAAAAATAGAAGGTCTCCTGCAAATGGTGTCTACTTCTTTGCGCGATAGGTTGACATAATTTGAGCATAGGTTGACATCAATTAGGCAAAGGTTGACATCATTTGGGCAAATTTTGACATAATTTGGGCATAAGTTGACATCATTTAATTTTCTCATCCCATTAAACTCCATGCTGAAACGGTAAGTGTAACATGCTATATAAATTGCCTTCCAAGTCGTGTCTTTGGGGAGTTGTCTTCACTTCCGCCGGTACCTGATTATTTTGGCAGGATTCCACTTTTCTGCCCGTCAAAATTGTAACAAATAGTGGAAGATGGGGGCGGACGAGACATAAATTTGTCCTCCCCTTCGTGCACTGAAGAGGTGTTCTAGAAAGATTTAGAGAGATGATGGGCTACATCGGCTGTACTCATTAGATGTGTTCTTCTCATGGATGATTTCCTAAGCAATGTAATATCATTGGTGATGAAATAATTGCCATTATATACAATGACATCAGTGAGAGAGTATACTCTATATGCATTCGAATTATTCAGACTTCAGTACAGAGGAAAATTGTTTGGCTATCCATATTGGATTGAATAGGGTAACATTCCATAATATGTGTTCATAAATTGAACCGTCAATTTGATTATATTGATATAACTTTGGGTAAATTAATCATTAACGAATGGTATTAGTTATTGAATGTTGCTGCAATTATTCTGTTCATTATCCCCTCTCTCAGTCTTTATGTCTACTTGTCTCTCCTTCTTCATTTTCCTTCCTGGTTCATTTCCTTTTATACCACGGGATTTGGAGGGACATGTCGCAAAGGTGTCCCTTCCTCCCTAGCTACGCCATTGCTCGACAAAGCTGCACGGTTAAATCCTTTGGGTCGCAGACTTTAATTTGAATTTTTTTTAATCCCATCATACTCAGTATGATACATGTGTTGGCAATCAATGCTTTGAGTGAATCATCTTCAAAGAGATAAATAAAAATCATATCAGACAAGAATGTTTTGAAAGAAAATATTGGCATTGAAAAACAAAACGTTTCCAAGAAAAAAGTATTCAAGGCATGACACATATTTTCGCAGAGATTAAGACCATTAGATTGTGGAATTCACAAGACAACTACCATACATTCTATACTGGTTAGCTTCATGTAGAACTTAACCCGTCTGGTATTTTTTTTGATTCATTGTTTATTTTCTAGATATGTTGAAAAAAGGTGCTTTCAACACATCAACACACTAATTTGTATTTATTACGAGATCTGTCAATACATCGACATACAGAGTATTCTCAGAATTACAGTAACGCTCACAAGTTGTTTATTTTTCTCGAAATTCGTGGATTTTTAATTCATTTCGGCGAAAAGATTGTATTTTGGATTCATGATTCTGTAGCTCGAATATTCCAAAATACTAACATCTTTAGGCATCTGTTGATGTTAATTACCTGGTATCAATAAAAGCAGAAAAACGAGAAAAACGACTAAGGTGTTTAAGTTTGAGCAATATCCGATTAAAAGTAGGAAACTTATACACAAAATGGCAACACTGTGACGTATCTTGCGAGGTCCTCTACAATTTGCTCTGTACAGAAAATTTCATAAACTTTCAGTTTCTTAGTTATTGATGACGGAAAAGATTTTTTTTTCATACAGGGGTATTAAGAGAAACATATTTACAATAATTATCTTTAGGGTGCATGTATGATTGAACATTTTCTTTAGAGGAAATATAAATTTCTGATTGTTTTTTAGTACAGAGCAAATGGGAGGGAACCTCGCAAGAAACGTCACAGAGTTGGCAATTTGTGTGTTTGATTGCAGAAAACATAATCAGAAATTTTTAACTTTCTTATTCTTAAACGGATTTGGCTCAAACTTTTATTGACCTGTTCCCCTAATTGTTCTGCTTCTACTCAAACCAATGCAGGGGGGACTTTCCCTTTAAACGTGATCACACATGCTGGATAAAATGAGATGATCTATTTGTTTAGAGATAAGTGATATTTCTTCATTATTTATCTGGTTTTGTTTATCAGAGATGCCCTAATTAGGATTCGCGGGATTTGACGGGACAGTCCCTCTTTTGTCTAGGTACTCATCACCTTCAGGAATATTTGAGATCGCATGATACTTGGCAATTGCGTTCATATTTTCCAGCATGGATGGTTATGATTAAGTCCTGGTTTATGTCGATATCTTAATCGAGGAAAACGTAGCCCCCCCCCCCTTGGCAGTTGCCCTCTTGAAACCACAATACATAGCAGAACATTTTCCCCTTCAAATGATTTGTGCACCTTTGAATTTCATTCACTTTTACGCAATAGCCACCTGAAAATGTGATAATTTATTTCCTTTCATTTTTTAATTATTTGTTTGATTCATGTATCTATTCATTTTTTTCTTCTTCAATTCTTCAAATTTAATTTATTAATTTCATAAAATACAAAGATATAATGTTTAATGAAATTGTGCCTGAGAAATCGCCTTAAGAAGCCAGTGGCTTGCAGTAAAATACAACGATTCCCCTTACAATCATAGTAAGTAAACGGCAAATACAGAATACTAACAAAGCACAAAACGAAACGTGAATCATTTTCACATTACAACCATTAAAACAAGTAAATAAAGAAACGTTTAAAACAAAATACATATTGTCGACGATGGGAAACAATTACAAATAATAGAAGTGTGAAGCTAGTAGATATTATTTTATAAAGGTTTGTTTTAATCATAAATTCCACACGTCATACATTTTGCTTTTCAGATATTTTCCCAAAATATGCCCCCTCCTTACACGACTCTGGATCCGCCCTGATGTAAGATGAGGTGAATCCAGCCTTGGCTCCAGACCATTCTATCAATTTCCGTCATTAAGCTGTGGTTTCATTTCGTTTGACCCCTTGACATACAACATGCATGACGTGCCTTGGAATGCCTGATTAAGGAAATGCCCTTCATTTCGGTGAGTGTTTTTAATTGCTGTGATTGTCATTTTAGCAGGCTCTGAAGTTATGAAGGTTCTAGGCCAAAGCACCGACTAGATGATGCATACCTGCTTGTGGCTGTTCCTCGTTTTCAATGTTTTGTTGTTATGTATTTTTCAGGGGTAATCCCACAGGTAGGAGATGTGTGTGTGTGCGTGCGGTGTGTATTGTGTTGTGTGCGTGTGTGCGTGCGTGTGCGGTGTGCGGTGTGTGTTGTGTGCGTGTGTGTGTGTGCAGGCCCAGCGGAGCACCCCAATTAGCATATCATTAACGGCCCGTTCTATTTGAATAACCAACGGACATCTACGTGAATCCGAACATGTGTTTGCTAGAATGTAAAATCTTAAAATTCGCGTTGCGCCTTTATTACTGCCAATATCGCTATGAAACTTTCCATACTAACTACAATTATTATGAACTTGATATCAGTGAAATAAATATGAAATTCCATGGAATAAAACTCGAGATATGAGCTTCACCCCTCGATAAACACGCCGTCTATTTTTTTCTGACTCTCCCCTATCCAGCAATGCAGGAAGTAGAGATTTAGTATGAATGTTCATGAGGGTTGAATCCATACATGGGCGAAATTTTCGCTTGGCCGATGGACTATTTTTATAGTTATAAGTTCTGTTTCATGGGGCTTCAGGGACTTTTAGATTTGCACGATGAGAACGTGGACTGCTGCGTTGACATCCTTTTTAGGCAATGTGACGTCCTTTTAAGGCACTGTCGAGCACTGGCAGTCTGCCCGGCAGTGCCTTAAAAGGACGTAACATTGCCTTAAAAGGATGTCCACGCAGCAGGTGCACGTTCTCGTCGTGCAAATCTAAAGTCCCTATTCTCTGCGCATGCGTCTTCGGGCTCAGTGCATTCGGCCGGCAACACATGTATAACCCAGGCACACGCGAGGTTTCCTGACATAACATACATTTGAATGAATAGGACTGGTCATAACATATTGCGCACACGAAGGCTTGTTTTTGTTCGATGAGATTCGGACGTTGGGGTATGTTTTCTCTGACTCTACCCTATCCAGCAACTATAAAGAGATATTTCAGAAGGATTGAGATTATTAAATTTCTTTTCTGTTCATATGAGGCAATTCTTGGCCGGTCTCGAAAAAATGGTGAATTTTACGGTGATTTCGTATCTCATTTTTTCGTTTTTTTTCGTCAAAATTATCCCTTAAATTTCACATTTTCGGTGCATCAATAACTTTTGTTATACACATGAGTGTCTTGCACATTTTTAAATAATCGATTTAGTAGCTTTGATTGCTGATATTCATCAAATTAATGAAGAATTTGCCTTCGAAATTTGTTTACTTTTTTCGCATCAATCGGTACACAATTGTTTATTTTATGCAAATGATGTTTACTGGACGAGAGTCGATCGCTCGGTAATTGGGGTGCTCCGCTGCGCCTGTGTGCGTGCGGTGTGTGAGGTGTTGTGTGTGTGTGTTGTGTGTGTGTGTGTGCACAGTCTACTCCATAGTTTCTAAGGTTGGGGCACTTGGGGCACTTTCACACTAGGTACAGAAACAGCAAGACAGCAAAACAGCAAGGCTAAGTGCATAATCCAATATGGTAATATACGTGCCCATAGTTTTATTTCACTATCCGATGAAAATACAACTATATACCAATGAAAAGCTGAGTGGACGTAGAATAAAAATATGTAAAAATGACATTTATTTTTCCTGTCATTATTGCACAAAAGCAGATGAAAACCCTATTTTCAGCCCCCTCTATTATATCTCCGAATATCGGGTCTACAGAGGGCAAATGCGTCGCTCTTTCGATCTTTTTTGACGTCCCATTATGTAGACCAAGCTCACGATCGCACTGTACTGCCTTGCGATCCGTGCAAAACAAAAATGGAACCAGGTCGATATAACTGATAAACTAATAAACCTCCAATTTAGGTGCCCGAGTTTTCAATTGTTAGTATCTTGATGTGTATATGTTGAGCACACTAAATGAAAATCAAACTGAAGAAAACGAGGATTACTATGAAGAAACTAATTTAACATGAAATACAAACAGATTATTTATAGTTGTTTACATAATTCCTTTAGAAACCCATTTTTAGATACTGGTTCAATTTGAAATGAAAATATTTTGGACTGTTTGAACATGCTTCGGAAGAGAGATACAAATATGATTAACATTGAAATAAAAAGATATTCCAATATATCCGTAAATTTTGGGTGCAAACAAAGTTTAATTATCTACTTTATCATGATTATGAACATCTAACACACACAAAAAATTGTTTGTAAATTAAGTATCAACATTTGAAAATGTCTTTTATGCAATTGGTGAAAACCTGGTCATTATGATCATCATGTGCAATTAATTGCAAAAAGCAATGGTACGATCAAATGCCAAGCTTTGCTTAGCTAAGAAACGAGGACTTGCTCTTTCAAACCCACTCTTTCCGACATACTGTATGTGCTCATAAATTTTACATTCGTATTTTCTTTATACAGTTTATCAAACCGAAACATATTTTAAATGATGTACGCACTGACTACAAGTTCATGCACTTTTTGTATATGTCTGTACATAAACTGTGACCATAAGACTCTACTAAAACTGTACAAGATAGATTACTAGTTAGATTAATTTAGAATGAATTTAGATTAGATATTTCACTGGTCCTTTTCCTGGTATTTCTCGATCGATACTGTGACATTGAATTCTGGACTATTGTGATTTAAACAAAATGCAAGTTCACAACACACTTTCTGCATTTCCGATACGTTAAAAAAGCTGATTGTTTGTCATCTAATAAACAATCGAAATGTGTTGACAAATCTTAGCTGAGTTTTTCTTCAATTAACCTAGGATTCGTGTCTGGGTATAAAAGCACACCATCGTCAAGTGTACAGAAGGACATGTTATTTGGAATCTTTCACATTGGTGTTGCTCATGAAAAGCACGGGGCCTAAAATGCTCCCTTGAGTATCCCCTATATCATACATTTTTAAATTTTTCTAGTAGTAATGGCAATGGTCCGGTGTTTACCAATCACAGAAACACTGTTAAGATGCATGTGGCAGGTAGAGTGTTACCATGCAGGGGAGGGGGTATGATTTCGAATGAGATTTCCACATTTTCAGGTGATTTTCCAGTTTGAAAAAGATCTGACAAGCAAGTACAACAACAAAAAAGGCTTTGTTCATTTTATAATACAAACAACCACGAATTTGTATAAATTTTCTTTATTTCTTTTTCTTTTGAACTAACTATAAGGTAAAATGGGTTTCGCAGTGTCAAGCCCATCCCGATCCGGTGGTGTTACAATAATTATGTCATTTGACTTCACGAGAAAAAAAACAGCAATGACTTTTTTAAAGAGATTTCCAGTTTTATTTTTATTTTTTTATTTTCTAATCTAGTACGAATCGCAGACTTGAACGACAAACTCTCCGCTCCTACTGTAATGACACAATGACACATAACGAATGGTGAGCGGGTGGGGATCGGTGTACGTCATGAACGGGGTTCGGCCGTGATCGTCGAACGCGTTGATGACTCCCTGTTCGTATGTGACTTGGATTGACCGTGTCCAGTTGCTACTCAGGGGTCGTGAGAGGTCAGTATGCACACCGACATGGCAAGTACTCCTACATCGGCGAATAACCGATCTGTAGGTACCTCGAACGATGACTAGGTGCATACAAAAATAAAGAGCAAATGAAACCAAGAGAGAGTGTGTGAGTGAGAGAGAGGAGAGAGATTGGGGATGGGAGAGGGGGGGACGGAAGAAAATGAATTTTACTTTGAAAAATATAATGGGCGTTTCGGAAAGAGTAAACCAAGCTTTCAAAAAAATAATTCCCAAACATATATATATATATATATATATACAGTGTATATATATATATATATATATGTATGTATGTGTGTGTGTGTGTGTGTGTCATCTTTATTCAAAAGAAATAGTCACAAACGACACGAACAAAGAAGTGAACATTAAGAACCCAGGTTTAATGTTCAATTGATATTTAAATAATTTATCCCAACAAAACAATGAACACCTCAATTCATTTGGTATGCTTTTTATGCCTCCGCGACAAAGTAGCCGGAGGCATTATGTTTTCTGGTTGTCCATCCGTCCGTCCGTACGTCGATCTCGTGATCGCGTTATCTCAAGAACCGATTGATGGATTACCGCCAAACTTAAGTCATGTATGTATCTTGCAGAGCTAATGAAGTGATTAGATTTTGGTATCACGAGGTCAAAGGTCAAAGGTCACAGGGCTCATTATGTATGCAAAACTAGCTCGTGATCGCGTTAATCTCAAGAACCGATTGATGGATTACCGCCAAACTTGGGTCATGTATGTATCTTGCAAATCCAACGAACTGATTAGATTTTGGGGTCACGATCGAGGCCAAAGATCAAAGGTCACAGGGCTTATTATGTATGCAAAAACAGCTTGTAATCACACTATCATTAGAACCGGTGGACGGATTACCATCAAACTCAAGACATGTTTATGCATCTTGCAGAGACAATGAACTGATTAGATTTTAGGGTCATGAGATCAAAGGTCAAAGGTCATGGGGCTCATTATGTTTGCATATAAATAGCTTGTGAACGCATTATAATTATAACCGACAGATGGATAACTATCAAACTCAGGACAGGAATTTATCTTGCAGAGCCATGTATATGAAAAATAGCTTGTAATCGCAATATTATTCTGAGAATCCGTTGATGGATTACTATCAATCTTGAATATTAAAAATTGCTTCCGTTTTGGTTTGTACAATCGCTCTATGGCGGAGGCATCCAGTCGAAGTTCCATCTAGATTAATAATACATTGGTTAGACCTTCACTGAACCATATTATCTTGAACATTTTGGATGATTCAGTTGTGACAAAATAGCTTTGTCAAAGGATTTGGTTGCCTTTTCTGTTCATCGGCAAAGAACAAATTTCACAATGTTTGCGTTTACAAAAAATACTCTTCGTGAGACAGGACCATAAAAAAGAGCCAATTAATAACTGTTTAGTCCGTTGCACACGAGGCGTCATTTGTCTGACGTAGAACTGCGTCAGTGACTTGCTGGCCTTTGACGCTCCATGTGAGAGTGATTTCGTTCAAAGAGTAGATACAAAATTAAAAATACAACCATTACCTTGAATTATTGGCACTTAAATGACAATTGCCTTCATACGTTTGATTGGCGCAGGTATTAATGCAATCGGACGGACGCCTCCTGTGCAAGGAGCATTAAAGGGCAATCTAGCCTTTGCAATAAATTCATTTGCATGAAAACAGAAAAATCAGAGAAAGAAAATGGAGAAAGTTCGAAATAAATTGGACTAATGTTTGAAATTTGAGATCATTAAATCTATATGCGAATCTCAAATTGGCAATTTTGTCGGTGGATTTTGACGTAGTCACGGATCATTCACTTCTGCTTTCTCCTTAAAGTGCCTTCTCTCTTTGAGCATTACTCGAAATATATCATGGATAACAAGGGCGTATTAGTATAGGTCCGATAAAAAGAAAAGACCTGACGTGTCAATTTTGGAATATATGCATTTTATTCATTTCGTCTGTTGAAACAAATGTAAAAGTTGTCCGGCACTATGTCACAGTGACATTACCGATTCAGGCAATGTGAAGTGCCCGTATGTATAGTGATTAAAACTTTCAAAAAAAATTATAACTTTCTTATCTTTTGTCCGATTTCATTCGAACTTTTACCAGTTTTTTTCTCTATTTTTGGCTTCTTCTCAGAGTAGTTGTCTATTATTGGATCGTTGGATTTCCCTGTAAAAAATGTTGACCACGAACATGAGATCAGACTCCCTGTTTGCCACCTTCATCAATAGCATTACTTAAAGGTAATGCAAAATTTTGGGAAATTTTGAATATTGGATGTATAGTAATTCTTTAAAATGTTGATATATTTGGATGCCCCTGTAGATGTATTATAAGCACTAGAAAATTTAGCCCCTAAAACTGTTCTGCTTTCGAGAAATTGAATAATAACAATTTACCGGTGCTCCCGGCAAATTTCTGATATTTCAAACAGCGCCTAAGGCCATTCCATGGTAGTTGCGACCATGAAAATCTCAGAATATGTAGTTCTGATATATATTTTCCAAACGGGAATAGCAAACTGGTCGATTGTAGTAAAAAAAAAAAACATTGTTTTAAAGCTAAACTAATATCAGTCTTGAGAGGGAGCTATACAACATAGAGAGTTTATTATTTACAATTTCATCACTTTAGACTCGATTTCAACCGCGACAACGATCATTGAATATTGTAAAATCGCATATGCTTCCAATATGTTCATTTGAACCGAATTCATGACCCCATACCAAAACGTTGTATTACCTTTAAGTTTGAGTACTGGTTACTTCATAATACCGGGGATCGGAATATACAAATGCAAATGCATTGTCCGGCAATTGCAGTTGGAATAATTTTGCACTTACATGTAATTGTATTCTGATGGCCCTAAGAAGAGATTTGTTTTCCCCTTCTAAATAACGAAATCCATTACGTTCATTTGAAGAAAAAAAAACATCGGAAGTAAAATGTTACTAACAAATACACTAAACGAAAATCAAAGAAATTTATAGTATTAAGGAAATGGTCCCACTTAGAAATTCTTTTGAGAAGGTTGGCAGCCTGACGTTATTGTTGATGTATATTATTATATTTGTCGATTTTTTGTTAAATAACGAATACTGTGGAAGGGGGGTTTATAATAATAATACCACTACTAGTACTACTCCTGATACTACTACTGCAACTAGCCGACTACTACTACTACTACTACTACTACTACTACTACTACTAATACTACCACTACCACTACTACGACTACTACTACTACGACGTAGACGACGACGACTACCACTACTACGACTACTACTACTACGACGTAGACGACGAAGACTACCACTACTACTACTACGACGACGACTACTACTTCTACTACTACGACGACGACAACTAATACTTCTACTATTACCACTACCACCACTACTTCTACTACTACTTCTACTACTACGACGACGACAACTAATACTTCTACTATTACCACTACCACCACTACTTCTACTACTACTACAACTACTACTTCTACTACTGTTGCTGCTAATACTAATACTACTATTTCTACTACATGTCCTACTAACACTCCTACTACTATTGCTGCTACAACGACTACTACTACTACTACTACTACTACTACTACTACTACTACGACTACTACTACTACTACTACTACTACGACGACGACGACGACGACGACGACGACGACTACTACTACTACTACTGCTACTACTACTACTACTACTACGACTACTACTACGACTACTACTACTACTACGACTACTACTACTACTACTACTACTACTACTACTACGACTACTACTACTACTACGACTACTACTACTACTACTACTACTACTACTACGACTACTACTACTACTACTACTACTACTACTACTCTACTACAACTACTACTACTACTACTACTACTACTCGTTCGACTACTTCTACTACTACTGTCTACTACTACTACTAATGCTACTACTACTACTACTACGACGACGACGACGACGACGACGACTACTACTACTACTACTGCTACTACTACTACTACTACTACGACGACGACGACGACTACTACTATTATCTATGTATGATAATAATAATTAAAGAGGGTGTTTTAGTTAATATTATCGTAGTGACCATCCCTCATGACAATCAATACTGCAGTGCAGTCACGGAAAGAGACAAACAGCTTAATTGAATACCAAGACGTGAGGATAGACATAGAGAGAACGTGTAACGTAAGAGCTAAGGTGACCCCAGTAATCTGCGGACAAATGTGTATGGTGAAGAAGGGCATTGATGTTTTCGACACCATGATCTCCCCGATTCTACACGCCTACGACCTGCAGAAGGCACCCATACCAGAGACAACGAGACTCGTTAGGAAAACACTTGGACAGTAGAACTGTACAATAGACTATAATACAAAGTTGCATTCGATAGCACTTAGTGCTCTTTGTGAAAGCAAAGTCACTCAAGAATACACAGACTTGGTCCTGTTTTTGAATATTGATACTGTTTTTGAATATCGATACTATGATAACAACAATGATGATGACGATGATGATGATAATAATGATAATAATAATAATAACAATAATCATAACAATAATCATAACAATAATGATAATAATAATGATAATAATGATAATAATTATGATAATAATAATGATAATAACAATAATTATAATAAAAATAATAATAATAATAATAACGAGAAATTTAATTCGTCATTGACGACGAATTAGGTGGTCTGTCTTTTAATCTGGTGGACGCTGATCTTCTTACGGATTGTCACAGCTATAACATATCGAAATTTGAAAGAAAATCGATCAATATTTACAGAGATACAATCAATTTTCCATAAATATGCTGACGTCATAATATGCAAATTCGTATTTCGAGTTCCAAGGCCGTTATGATGATGTCAAGATATATTTAACGGCCAAATGAGACATGAAATCATATCTCCGACTCATACTCTATCCAAATATATAAAAAAATTGTGGGGTCAACGGGCATCCCAAAGAGCTATAATGGATTTTGTATGGGCATGTTTTTCCCCATATCTGTTATGTACTACAAGTGCTCGCACGTACGGACGTTTATCTATAACGGACGCTCATTTGGTTATTAATGGTCATAAAGAGATAAACGTGGTACCAAATTGTTCGGAAAAAAATGGGGAATATCATGCCAACGAAAAAAAAGAGGATTTATGTTGCGTATCACCATTACGAATAAAAACGTGCGCGCTAATTTATGCGCGCGCAAAGGTGTACGCACGCAAAATTTTCGAAATGCTTGAAATGGCCTAAAACGTACTCTAATTTGATCAAAAAGTGATTTTGAGCATTTTTTATTTTTGCGCGCACCGACGCGCGCACGTACGCGTACGCGCGCGTTTATTGACCTGAAGTTGACCGGACGGATATTGACCTTAATCGTGATAAATATGAATGAGAAATGATTTTCGGTTATGAAGATATGATCATGAGTTGATTTTTAGAGTACTTCACAAAATGGCGCCTGGATGACGTCAGGATAATTTGGCGAACTTGAAAGTTTCAAGTCACATCTCACGATGATGACCTAACATTGTGTCAAATTTGAAAGAAATTGTGTGGTTCAGTTTTGAGAAATCGTGTGCACAAAAAAGTGTACCAAAAAAATCCGAGTGTTTGTACAGTTTCAATTAGAATACGAGAAATTTAATTCGTCATTGAGGACGAATTAGGTGGTCTGTCGTGTAATCTTAATAACTGATCTTGTAGAGAATCGTCTCAGCTACAACATATCGAAAATTGGAAGAAAATCGTTCAATATTTACAAAGATACAATCAATTTGGCGTGGTCTTGTAGACGCTTGGTTCTCCCTTGTGGCTTGTAAAGGATACTTAGGATGACTTTCTAAGCCCATCAAATATCCCTTAGCCTGACACTTATTCACCATAGCTCAAACCACGCTCTGTATACTAGCTCACTCCTCTCAGTCCTTACTCCACACAGACTTATAGCGCTCTGCCTACGTGGCGCGAACCTTGTCTTCCACTAACATAGCAACAATAGGCCATTTCATGCATGAATGCATCACATTCCTTTCTCTAATTACTTGATTGCGGTACACTGGCCTTAATCGCTCGCGCATTTTGACAATGACGTCACGATATATTTAACGACCAAATGAGACATGAAATCATATCTCCGACTCATACTCTATCCAAATATATCAACAAATTGTGGGGTCAACGGGCATCCTAAAGAGCTATAATGGATTTTGTCTAGGCATGATTTTGCCAATATATGCTATGTATTACAAGAGCTCGCACGCACGGACATTTAGTTTGAACGGACGCTCATTTCGTTATTAATGGTCATAAAGAGATAAACAAGGTATCAAATTGTTCGGAAAAAAATGGGCAATAGTATGATAGACAATACATGGCGATTCTAGGTTGCGTACGACCATGACGTACGAAAACGCGCGCATAGTTGTGCGCGCGCAAAGGTGTGCGTACGCAAAATTTTCGAAATGCTTGAAATGGCCTAAAACGTACTCTAATTTGATCAAAAAGTGATTTTGAGCATTTTTTATTTTGCGCGCACCGACGCGCAGACGTATGCGTACGCGCGCGTTTATTGACCTGAAGTTGACCGGACGGATATTGACCTTAATCGTGATAAATATGAATGAGAAATGATTTTCGGTTATGAAGATATGATCATGATTAGGGTTAGAATGTACTTCACAAAATGGCGCCTGGATGACGTCAGAATAATTTGGTCAACTTGAAAAGTTTCAAGTCACATCTCACGATAATGACCTATAACTGTCTCAAATTTGAAAGAAATCTGACGGTTAGATTTTGAGTAATCGTGTGCACAAAAAAGTGTACCAAAAAAATCCAAGTGTTTGTACAGTTTCAATTAGAATACGAGAAATTTAATTCGTCATTGAGGACGAATTAGGTGGTCTGTCGTGTAATCTGAATAATTTTTCTTTGAGAGAATTGTCTCAGCTACAACTTATCGAAATTTAGAAGAAAATCGATCAATATTAACAGAGATACAATCAATTTTCCATAAATATGCTGACGTCATAATATGCAAATTCGTATTTTGAGTTCCAAGGCCATTATGATGATGTCACGATATATTTAACGGCCAAATGAGACATGAAATCATATCTCCGACTCATACTCTATCCAAATATATAAAAAATTGTGGGGTCAACGGGCATCCCAAAGAGCTATAATGGATTTTGTATAGGCATGTTTTTGCCCATTATGCTATGTATTACAAGAGCTCGCACGTACGGACATTTATCTATTACGGACGCTCATTTGGTTATTAATGGTCATAAAGAGATAAACATGGTATCAAATTGTTCTGAAAAAATGGGAATATCATGCCAACGGAAAAAGGGGTTTATGTTGCGTTCGGCCATGACGAACGAAAACGCGCGCGCATTCGCGTGTGCGCGTTTTTTGTGAAATGCTTAAATTGACTGAAACGTACTCTAATTTGAATAAAAGTGATTTTGAGCATTTTGAAATTTTGCGCGCACTGACGCGCGGACGTACGCGTACGCGCGTTTATTGACCTGAAAATGACCGGACGGATAATGACCTTGATATTGATAAATATGAATGAGAAATGATTTTCCGTTATGAAGATATGATCATTAGTTGATTTTCACAAAATGGCGCCTGGATGACGTCATGATGATTTGATGAACTTGAAAATGTTCCTGTCACGTCTCATGACGATGACCTATGACTGTGCCAAAATTGAAAGACATTGTGTGGTTTGATTTTGAGTAATCGCTTGCACAAAAAAGTGGAGAAATAAAAATAAATAATAATAAATAATAATAATAATAATAACTAGAAATGTAATTCGTCATGAGGACGAATTAGGTGGTCTGTTATGTAATCTGAATAACTGATCTTGTAGAAAATTGTCTTAGCTACAACATATCAAAATTTGGAAGAAAATCGATCCATATTTACAGAGATACAATCAATTTTCCATAAATATGCTGACGTCATAATATGCAAATTCGTATTTTGAGTTCCAAGGCCAAAGGGCAAAGGGCAGAGCTATAGAAAATTAAGGAACATTACAAGACATAATAGAAGGAGAACGAGAACCAGAGGCGGGAGAGGTAGAGGGTGAGAGAGAAGAAAAAGAGAAGGGCAGAGGCAGAGGGAGACAGAGCAAGAGAATAAGAGGGAGGCAAGGCAAGAGGTCGAGGTAGAGGGAGGCAGAGAGAGAGGGAGAGGGTAAAAGAGTAGAGAGAGATATATATGCAGAGACAGAGCAAGAGAAGGAGAGGGGCAAAATAAGAGAGAAGGGAAACAGAGCAAGAGAGAGAGAAAGAGAGAGATGCAATGGAGAACGATGCATTCAATATATCCAGCATAAATAGAATTTAATATAGAGAAAGAGAGAAGTATAGACAAGTAAACAATTCTATGTCCACGGGAGAGACGTAAACATGCATATACCTTGGGCTGAATAACTGGAAAAAGTAAAAACGTCTGGGAAGGAGACTAGCAAGGTGATTTGATATTGTAGCAGAGTTGGGAGATAAACCCTATATTAGGTTTAATACCAGATTTCCCATAGGGTTGTACTCAAACGATTGACATTCTTCTCCCATAGATATAACACGCAAAATTAGGCATTTTATTACATTGTTTGTGATTGTATATGATAATATGTTATAATAGTCGAAGAAGATCATAAAATCAAATCTAAAACGACGGCAAAAAAAAAAAAAAAATGACCCACCAGGAATCGAACTTGGGTCGCCGGAATGGGAGGCAAGTGCTATGACCACTATACCAAAATAATCCACATAGACATTACACGTGAACGGAAAATGGAATTCTCAAATCTCACTTTGCAAGTGAAATATGAGCATGATCCCGGCATCTGATCGAAAAATAAAGGGCACACTTGTGATAGCTTATTGTCTCAGCTACAACATACTCAAAGCTCAGCAAAACAAAACTAAAACGACGGAGATATTGCTCGCGAAAGACGGGAATGTAGAATCCAGTTTTGAGAAAAAGTCATGTCCCATAGAGAATACACGCAAAATGTGAAAAATTGACATGCCTCCTTTAATCGCAAAATACGCCATGATGCCTTTGTCAAAATGAAAATCGTGGTGACTGCATTTGTAGAGAATTGTCTCAGCTAGAACATATCAAAATTTGGAAGAAAATCGACAATATTTACACTGCAATATTTCAAATGAATACAAAAATTATGATGTCATATTTTCAAAATCAAATTTTGAGTTCATATGCAAATATGACGACGTCAGAACATACGATTGGACAAAATGAGACATGAAATCACATGAACATTTCATGGGCTTCAGAAAATGTTAAAAATTGGGGGTATTTAGGCATTCTGACGAGCTATGGCGGATTTTATATAGGCATGTTTTTACTTTTTACATTATATTGCCCATTGACGCGCACGAATTTTAAAGTTTGACGCACGCGTGTGGCATTATGGAAGGTCGAGAATGACTGGAAATAGTTGGAAATTGTCAAGGATAGTGTCAGGAATACAAACCATGCGAAAAAACGGCGTTTGTATGTTTTGTACGCGGTGCGCGCGCGCGCGCGCGGACGCGCACGGACGGAAATTTGTTGAAATGCTTAAAATGACCTGACGTACTCGTTTAATAGATAAGTGATTTTGAGCATTTTGAAATTTTGACGCGCGCGTACGCGCGCGTCATGACCTTTGTGACCTTTGATGACATGACCTGTTGACCTTGACCTGAAGTATATGTGATATGAATATGAATTACCTTTGATGACGCATCATGAAGATATGATTGATAATGTGATTTCACAAAATGGCGCCTGGATGACGTCACGATGACCTGATGACCTTGAAAATGTTCCTGTCACGTCTTATGACAATGACCTATGACTGTGCCAAAATTGAACGAAATTGACTGAACCGATCTTGAGTTATCCTCTACACAAAAAAGTGTAGGAAATAAAAATAAAGAAAGAAAATTCTGACGAAATCAATAGGTGATCTGTCGAAGACGACAGACCACCTAATAAAGAAAGAAAATTCTGACGAAATCAATAGGTGGTCTGTCGTTGACAGACCACCTAATAATGCTGATGATAGTGATAATAATAATAATATTGGTAATTATAATAAAACAAACATTACCTATTTCATAGAGAGCGTCAGATCTCTCGTAATGTCTGTGGCGAGTTGAACGTGTAGACAGGATGACATGAACGGGACCGGGTGTAGTTGGGAAATGCTGAAAACTTAGGTTCAGCGACCTGGCTTCAGGAACAGGTGGAAGTTGAAGGAAGTCGTAGACGCCCTCATTACAGCTTTGCATGAAGACATGAATGTCATCTAAGTAATAAACATGATAATTGAGTCCATTAAGTGTATCATACTAATGAATGTATCTTGTACTTGTATGTGAGGTAGATAGATCATTTCGAATGGAGTAGGGTGGGGGGGGCGGGGCTCCGCAGACCAAGTTTGTTCGGAGCCTGCAACAAATAGGCTATAATTAAAAAAAAAAAACAAGTGTCTAATCTCCTCTCCAGTATTAGCGTACAATACACTGGTATTGTACGCAATGTTTGTACAATTCAGTTCGGATTCATTTCATTTTTAGGTGGTCTGTCGTCTTCGACAGATCACCTATTGATTTCGTCAGAATTTTCTTTCTTTCTTTATTTTTATTTCCTACACTTTTTTGTGTAGAGGATAACTCAAGATCGGTTCAGTCAATTTCTTTCAATTTTGGCACAGTCATAGGTCATTGTCATAAGACGTGACAGGAACATTTTCAAGGTCATCAGGTCATCGTGACGTCATCCAGGCGCCATTTTGTGAAATCACATTATCAATCATATCTTCATGATGCGTCATCAAAGGTAATTCATATTCATATCACATATACTTCAGGTCAAGGGTCAACAGGTCATGTCATCAAAGGTCACATAGGTCATGACGCGCGCGTACGCGCGCGTCAAAATTTAAAATGCTCAAAATCACTTATCTATTAAACGAGAGTACGAATCAGGTCATTTTAAGCATTTCAAAATTTCCGTCCGTGTCGCGTCCGCGCGCGCGTTTTGCGCGCGCACCGCGTACAAAACGTAAAACGCCGTTTTTTCGCATGGTTTGTATTCCTGACACTATTTTTGACAATTTCCAACTATTTCCAGTCATTCTCGACCTTCCATAATGCCACACGCGTGCGTCAAACTTTAAAATTCGTGCGCGTCAATGGGCAATATAATGTAAAAAGTGGTAAAAACATGTCTATATAAAATCCGCCATAGCTCGTCAGAATGCCTAAATACCCCCAATTTTTAACATTTTTGAAAGCCCATGAAATGTCATGTGATTTCATGTCTAATTTTGTCCAATCGTATGTTCTGACGTCGTCATATTTGCATATGAACTCGAAAATTTGATTTTGAAAATATGACATCATAATTTTTGTATTCATTTGATAATATTCTGTAAATATTGATCGATTTTCTTCCAAATTTTGATATGTTCTAGCTGAGACAATTCTCTACAAATGCAGTCACCACGATTTTCATTTTGACAAAGGCATCATGGCGTATTTTTGCGATTAAAGGAGGCATGTCAATTTTTCACATTTTGCGTGTATTCTCTATGGGACATGACTTTTCTCAAAACTGGATTCTACATTCCGTCTTTCGCGAGCAATATCTCCGTCGTTTTAGTTTTGTTTTGCTGAGCTTTGAGTATGTTGTAGCTGAGACAATAAGCTATCACAAGTGTGCCCTTTATTTTTCGATCAGATGCCGGGATCATGCTCATATTTCACTTGCAAAGTGGGATTTGAGAATTCCATTTTCCGTTCACGTGTAATGTCTATGTGGATTATTTTGGTATAGTGGTCATAGCACTTGCCTCCCATTCCGGCGACCCAAGTTCGATTCCTGGTGGGTCATTTTTTTTTTTTTTTTGGCTGTCGTTTTAAATTTGATTTTATGATCTTCTTCGACTATTATAACATATTATCATATACAATCACAAACAATGTAATAAAATGCCTAATTTTGCGTGTTATATCTATGGGAGAAGAATGTCAATCGTTTGAGTACAACCCTATGGGAAATCTGTATTAAACCTAATATAGGGTTTATCTCCCAACTCATACAATATCAAATCACCTTGCTAGTCTCCTTCCCAGACGTTTTACTTTTCCAGTTATTCAGCCCAAGGTATATGCATGTTTACGTCTCCCGTGGACATAGAATTGTTTACTTGTCTATACTTTCTCTTTCTCTATATTAAATTCTATTTATGCTGGATATATTGAATGCATCGTTCTCCATTGCATCTCTCTTCTTTCTCCTCTCTCTTGCTCTGTTTCCCTCTCTCTTATTTTGCCCCTCTCCTTCTCTTGCTCTGTCTCTGCATATATCTCTCTCTACTCTTTACCCTCTCCCTCTCTCTCTGCCTCCCTCTACCTCGACCTCTTGCCTTGCCTCCTCTTATTCTCTTGCTCTGTCTCCCTCTGCCTCTGCCCTTCTCTTTTTCTTCTCTCTCACCCTCTACCTCTCCCGCCTCTGGTTCTCGTTCTCCTTCTATTATGTCTTGTAATGTTCCTTAATTTTCTATAGCTCTGCCCTTTGCCCTTTGGCCTTGGAACTCAAAATACGAATTTGCATATTATGACGTCAGCATATTTATGGAAAATTGATTGTATCTCTGTAAATATGGATCGATTTTCTTCCAAATTTTGATATGTTGTAGCTAAGACAATTTTCTACAAGATCAGTTATTCAGATTACATAACAGACCACCTAATTCGTCCTCATGACGAATTACATTTCTAG